>KN894041.1:0-17820 GCA_000934455.1 Apostichopus parvimensis
AGCACCATCGGTATATATGTGCACCAGAGCTGAGCTCTACAAGATGTTTGAAACAGACCAATTTCATAGGCTATTAAAAATTAATGTGGCAATTAATTGAGGTTTACCACTACATTTTCCTATACCGTTCAGAAAATCATCCTCAAACACAATTGGCATTACACAATAAAATAATTACAATATATTGAAATGAATAAATAGCATTCAATTAAACAGTCATATCTTTCAAGTTTCAGTCAAAGTCACTAGATGGTACTGACATTTAGTGAAGACTGCATTGTTAGATTATTATCAGAAAACAAAAACTTCTGCACACAAAGGCTATCACCCACGCCCTGACATATCCGTCATTTCTAGATCCGCGTAAACTGCAGTCTCTAAATTAAATGAGAATTCATCTGTAGGATCCCTGCCATACACTTCGTGAAAAAATACCTGCACATTCCCTTATTCAGACATAGTGTGACACATTCGAACTAACATGAGATTTGTACCATTCAAAAGTTGCACATTTCAGCAACGTAAGTTTCAACACCGTTTAGTTGTCAATTTTCACACGTCTGGTCGTCAACCAATTAGAACGCTACTAAGAGATATTTTCAATCAAGTCCGCTTCACTGAGATTAAGCATTGAGCGTCAGTAAACTTATTTCCAAGTCTCCGAAGTGGATTTAACTATTAATGTCGGAAAATGTGAGCAAGAGTGACTGCAATACCTCTGCCATGGACTTTGGCATTCCGATTGGGTATTTTGCAGGTGCAATGGACAATCCTCTCTTCTTCCAACGATTTTTTCTGTCGATTTAAAGTTAAAGTAATGTTTGAAAATAATAAACAACAAATGACAATACGAAATTAATTGAGCAATAGGCATAACAGATTTATGTCTATTTTCTTCACATCACTCCAATTACATTGCTATTATACCAATTACACTTCATTGCAAACTACGCAAGAGTCCCTATCCTTCAGAGCATGGTGTTATCCTGTCAACTTTGGTAAACAAACAAGAGCCGACCGGGCACTATGGTTCCTTGCTTAGTGGAATATTAAAGTGTTGTGTGTCATCACCCAATATCATAGTTGACAAAAGCAATGCATGGTATCAACTCCCTACAGATGGGTATGTTCTAAAGCTGTCATTGTACAGTTAAGTTACTGTTATGTCCAACTAGAGCAGGCAAAATGTTGGCTGAAAATTATTTAGCTCCACCCAATAAGTCATGTTTTGCACAGTACACAATTTAGGATCCGCTCTTCCCCAATATGGGTCCGACAACGGTTTTGGGCCCAAATGGACCTAACAAATATAACCCCACATTTACCAGCTTTTAACCAACAACTGAATCCCAAGTACAATCTGATTGAAGGTTGTGTAGTTATTGCAACTATCAAAACTGGCTCAAAAACATGTTTGCCCCCAGAACTGTCATAAAAGAAAGTAATAACGAAATTAAATCGCACTTATTGAAATCTTCCACAGCTAATTTCCTTGTGAAGAAATCACTTCTTTGAAGGCAGATCTCCCAGCACCTGTCCAGTGTCCAGCCTTTCAGACTAATATAGGTATGAGTCACATCAGTTGGTTTGTAGAAGTTAAGTTCACGAATCTGCACATATGAACAGCAAATGTGTCATTTAAAATGCTATTTAAGCATATCATTAAGGTTATACACACTTTTGGCTCATTTCCATGTCATTTAGCACCTCCGTCAACGAAATAAATGGAGCAAATAAAATAAAAGTATTTGTAATTTTACTGTCGTAATAACATAACAGATTCCTGTTATCGTGAAGAAATCCGTTACTTTTCAAACCAAGTATCAGTTCCTAGCCTACAATTAGAATCATTGTAGGTATATGTAGCAGGGTATTTACCAATTGACTTTAGACAATTGAGTGAACTTGAAATAAATACTTCATGGTACATTACACATGGAAGTTGATGTAGATGATGGGGATATATCGAGGATACAGAGGTGGAACGGTATCGGTTCCTTAAGAAGAAAACAACCAGCTGCATTTGGTACTTTCAAAATTTAGATATAAAGCAGAAACCATACGACAAATTTTCATCTTCCAACAGTAGAATGCACTTGAAAAAGAATATGCAGTTTCTATACTAAAGGTATCAAGGAGTGATAAGGTGGCTAATCAAATTCTGTCAGTCTCGGTGAATGCTGCTGCAAATTAATTACAATATTAAAAATGGCAGGACTATTTCCAAATGCATATAGTAAAGAAATGATTGCGATGTTACATTTTCCTCTGGGATTCCGAGGGTGACTGCTACGTGGCTCAAGATTGTTTCTTGTATCACCATTCCCGAAGCTGTACCAGCTGCTCTCATTGGGACACCTGTTGGTAGGTTGGTTTTACAGATCTTTGCCCTGCCTCGAAAGTTTGGATACTTGTAGACATTGTCAACATTATTCATGAGAGCATGCATTAGCTGTCCAAATACAAGCAGAAAATTGGAAAAGAACTTGTGGTACATAAATTGGAAAAGGTAAAGTTATCTATAATATATAAACTTACTCCATCGAAAATATGCCAGGCTGACTACATGCAACTATTCTGTCAAATATGTCTTACATCAGATTTCTTTAATTAAGAGTGTGGAGGAATCACCACATTATGCAAACATTGGTTTACTGGTACCTGTTTGTTGTTTGTCGTTACATTACACAAAAACTTCGTTAACCAAAACATGATTTTAACTCAAACATTCTTCATTCTTTTGTCTAAAATATATACAGAAGTGGCACTTACGTCTGCACTCACTATTGGAGAATTTCCCCAGTTGTTGTAAACTTCCAAATCCAGTGCATGAAGCTTGCCTTCTTTGCTGAATCCCACTTTATAGTTGGTAAGGTAAGATGACCTTTGACCTGTAGATATCATGTCTTCGTGTCTCTCAAGTACAGCACGTACAGAGCAATTGAACCTAAAGATCAACATTATTCTCTGAACAACTTTGCAGCAATTAGGTTAATCCCAGTGTACCACTGGACAACTAGAAATGTGCTGGTAACAAAAAGTTAACATTTCACATGTGAAAACAGTACATGAATAAACTTGAGTCGGCTTAGCGGACTATTTTATAATTTGCCATAATAGAACGACATATCCTGTTTGGAAACAGTTTCAATTACATTTTGATAAAAAAGATTTAAGCAAATGCTAGCCAGATTCATCCTCACAGAAAGCAAAACTGAATATTAGCTAGGGTATACTTTAAAACCAACCCTGTTGAGACGCATCCTCCTTGAAAGACCTGTCATTTTGATATCTCTCTGTTTGATTTACATATTAGCAGAAAATACATGTGTTCACTCGTCAAACATGGATGTCAGAGGGCTGCAGAATATCATCTGTCAGCTGAACTGCTGCCACAGTTTTAACCACTTTCGTTTCGTTTGACCAATTACGGTAAGGAGATGAGCACGAGCAATTTGCGAGGGATGCTACAATTTATATTTAACATAGAAACAACATAAAAGGAACATCTATAACTTGCATATTTGCGTATAATCAAATAAGTGTTAGTTGGGGATTTTATGATTTTTGATGATACCTGTTACATTCTATCGTGATTGTCGATTTAGAGCATCATAACAAATAAACAATTTTGTTATTAAATACGATCATGGTTTCTAAAGATTTTTATATCTCTAATATCGGAAGGAAGAGAGAGTGCGCGGTGACCTGTGGGAGAGGTCACCGGGGGCTCAGTGCTAAAATTATACCAGTGGCGTCTAGGTAGACTAGGAAATGTGCGTTAGTGTTGTAGGAGACAGGTAAGTATCGTCGTTCGTAAATACCCAAACCAGTGAGTTTTGGGGTATCTCTAATATCAGAAAGGTTTTCTGCACAATCGCCGATCAGCAGGTTTGGTCACAATGCTACAATATTCAATTAGTTATATACAGGAGTATACATTCCACAGAGACAAAGTGATAATCAACTGACTTGTTTGCAGCCACGGCTGCTCTGGCGGCATGAAAGCAAGCTGTCAACCCTTTGTTGCCAAACGCACCACCGATCCTTTTGCTGCGACAGACGACGCGATTTGACGGGACACCGAGCACCTCTGAGATAATCATCTACCGAGAAAACATCCTTGTCATTACAAGTTGCAGCTTGATTTGGAAAATTTTCAATTCTATGTAATTAGTATCAATACGAAAAAATGACTTTGTCATTCTTAGAACCTGACAGATTCATCCATTAATTACTGGCTTATTTACTTACACTTGATCACGAATCTAGGAGTAACATATCACAAGAACCTAAATATGATCACCGCAACACAGAATATTAAAACAAAGCCCAAGGCACATTAGATGATGTAAGTGCGATACAGACTAAAAAGTTGTAAAAATTGCAAAGTATTGCACCATTTTGCATTTGAACACCTCCTCAACCAAACGTTCTCCAAGGGGAGTTGGATTTTACTTCTATACTCTCACCCATTAAAATAAATAGATATTTCTTGTTTCGTATTGGTGTTTCTAAAATATAACATCATATAACATATATAGTATTAGATCTGACATACGCTCATGCCAACTTTGCCAAGTTCATGAATAACTTTAAGTTGAGCACCTGAGACACATGTAAGCTCTGAGCAGCAGTAAATACTTCAAACTCGCCATGTTCCCCTCCTGGATTAACATGGGCTGACTGGGTTTCCATGTAGAAATGGTCTTGCATTCCGATCCTCATTTCACCATTAATCACATGATCCGAGTTGGTAAACTCCCCATCCACGTCCCCGACGACAAATTCTCGGTCATAAGGGAAGTAGTTACTCTTCTTTATGGCTTCCTGTGAATATCAGAAACTTAAAAGACACTACATTGTATCGCATTGCAGAATTGCCACATCTTCCATCTAGTCCTAATAAAACTCCCTCTACAAATTTTAATTTAAAGTGAAAACATTTCACTCCATTTCATTGACTAATGCAGCACTACATACTTCAATTTTTCTGCGATTATTCTGTAGTGCCAACTAGGCGAGTGAGTTAATTTTTAATTGTAAGAGTCAGCTATTTTCAGGAAACGAAAAAAGTATCTTATCAGAAATCTGGAACTGGAACTGGAAAGACAAAGAATTTAAAGCAAGAGTCCGGGTTGCGAATTTTTTCTTTAACAGGTTTGCAATTACGGACTTTTCAGCCAATCAGATTGCTCGTGACGTCAGCATCAATAATGACCATCGCTGGGAAGTTGGAAGACATACACTGAATCAGAAACATGATAAGGTCCATAGGTCTTAAAATGTCAGTACATGAATGAGTTCATTGACGTCACTGAAACATGATGCTTACGCTGAACAGATTAATTTTTGTCTTGTTGTTTGACTTGTTACAATAAGTTAAGTCTAGTTACAGGGTTTCCTTCCAAACGCCCTAACTTTACTTTTAATGCTTGAATCACATGTTGACCTTATTTATGATACATACGCTACAATCCATTTGGGTTCGTGTTCAGGTTTTCCAAGATTCGTGAGCAGTTCTATTGAAATAGAAATTCCTTTCGTGGAATGGGTACACTAATATCAACTTGACGACCCGAGTTCACGACTTTTGAATGAATATACGGAAAACAAGATAGCCGGAATTGTTTGAATCGGTAAAATACTTGAGTTCTTTGCAACGAATGGATGCAGACATTTTGGTAACCTCAAAGTGAAGGTTTCTATGGTGATGACGTTACTTTTCCGACCAATCATGAGCAACTATTTACACATAATTGCATAAGCTGTTTGAAAAAAAACTCCCACCCGGGTTACTTATATCCATATATACTAATGACATGACAGTCGTTCTGTGGGCTTTGGTATGAACAATTAACATTAACAACTTTCACTTAACAGATGTTGATCTAATGAAAAAAATGTAGTCAACAAATGCTCTTTGGTGACCCCCCCCCCCCTTCACCCCAAGAAAATTCATTATTGTAACAAATTGCACTGTCTCTACAAACGTCTTTAAATTGTTTAGAACCTGAAGCACATGGTCTGGTTTTCGTCAGTATTACCATTTAATATCCCTGTCAACATAATGATTGAAACTAATAACTCCAACCTCATTTCTTCTGAAACTAACATTATCAAGCACGCATATCAGTGTCTGATAGATTATCATTGGTGCCATATTCTTTGCTTAATAACATTTTGCACAATGGAGACATTAATATGTTGACAAAGGATTCGAGATTCAGCCAGTAAGACTCTCATTCTGAAGTATAAAAGTGTCTCTTCATACACAGAGCCGGCTTTAATTCTTCTAAAATCACAATTGACATATGTTAATCCTCCAAGGTTCGTAGTTTTTATCTTCTGATAAGATATTGGTTCATCCTTACCAAAAAATAATCTTTGAGATCTTCGAGAGAATTTCGCGCCTGCCGTATAGGTTCAAAAAAAGGAGTTAATTCTTTGAGTTACCTCAATTGTCAGGATGAAGTCCAAATTCTCGTAATCCACTTTGACGAATCTGACTGCTCTTCGTGCTGTCTCTTCATCCACAGCTACGATGGCAGCGATTGGTTGACCAGGGAAGGTCACCTATGGACATAATGAGAGCTATCATCTTAACCTATTTTGAACTAAATTCAAACGAGGCTATACATGTACTCTGGAATACATACATGGAAAACAGGTGATCAACTGGTAAATATTTATTATTAGTTATATAGTTATTTCACTTTGAGGTACATATCAGAATGTGTTTTATTAGAATGGAACAGGTGTATAAAATGCTAGGAACTATCCGTCTAATTATCAGACCTACCTCATTTACAGCAAAAATAAATTCTCCGAGGTCTTTGAAGAAGTTTGTACCAATGACATCATCAGCTGTCACAACTCCGGCTACCCCATGCATTGCCAGAGCTGCGGAAAAGTCAATGGATCTGTAAGGGGAAGCAAATTCACAGACGCAGACAATGATAATTGTGTGGAGAAAGGGAGGTATGACTTTCAGTTGCATTTAATGAAGATTAATACAGCTGAAAGTAGCCATCTGTGAACATGACCGCACCCCCGGTCTGTTAATAACAACCAAACTGACTCAGTTGGTTCAGTGCGATATCAAACAGTAAACACAATTGTAACCAAGCAATACCTTTCTTTTTGACTTCTTAACTTGTACTGGATATTCATGGTTTAATTTTGTTTCATGCAAATTCAATATTACATTTGCATGAATTTGCGGTGTCAAGTGTTAATTTCATCCCTTAATCACTCATACTATCTCTTGTGGTACTGTGTGTCAGTTCATTGCTACACATTCCTTACTTTCTTTATTCAGGGAAGAAAATCACTGGAACTATGTAACCAAAATGTCTTGTAAGAATTTTTAAAATTTTAAAAACAACGATCTCGATCTCGGCTGTAAAAATAGATATGAAGTATATCATTAACATTTATTGTCCTGAATGAACCATTTCACATGTCATGTGATAAGCGAAAATAACCAATGATTACGTATCTAAGGACTTACATTATCTTCGCATGTGGTGACTTGATACGAACAAATGCTAAAAACAGTTCATCTGAAGTAAAGAGGCAGAGTTGTGACAGGTATTAATACGAATTTTAAGATTTATCAAGAACTTGTAGTAAAATATGTTATTTGTTGAATAGTAAGGTTTGGGGGAAATATTACCTCTCCTTGACAAATCGTCGAGTATTATATACGTATATTAATGGGCCTTATAATTCTCAATCATAAACAAGTTGGATTCTACTTTGTCCTAAAAGTTGCTCTTCTAAAATTAGAAAGCAAAATTGTACTGAACGATTTTGTGTGTGTTTGTGGAGAAATGGAGGTGTGGGGTGGGGGGGGGGGGGGGGGGGGGTTGGGAGAGAAGAGGGTTAGAGATATTTTCCTTTTTGGTTTCGATGATAAATGGAGGAAGGGGGGGGGGGGGGGGGGGGGGGGGGCGCAGAGGATTTTGATTGCCATCGTGAAGATCCAATCAGTTAATAGTTTACACACAAACCATACAAAACTTATATTACATTATCAAAAAATTAGGAGTTTTAACATCCGGCCACACTACATGATGTTAAAAGCATATATTAAATTAGACTCTTAAATCATTGTTGGATATAGAGTATTCTCTTGAACAGTGGTGACAGTGGTGAACAGTGGTGACAGTTTGTTAGCAGAAGCTTTAATCATATATAGATATATTCAAACATCTAAATATATTTGCAATATAGAAACCGTACTGGCATAACAGTGAACGTCTAACATATCGTGCGATTTGCATTAAAGTAGTATCTTTTCATGGCAACAGCTAGAGAAAGGTTTTCCAAAATGTTCACTATCGAATATGTTTGCTTTCCCTATTGAGGATTATTTTGGAGAGGTGAAACATCTGATAAAACTTAGAAGAAAATAAATATATGTAACTTTGGTTTAAGAAAGATACTCACTCTTTGATGCAGCTAGGTCATCTACATATCTAGCTTCTCCAGTTGCATGCTGTAACGAGGACTTAACTGGTGTTGGTGTTCCTACAGGATCAATCGCGGGTTGTCCATCTACAACATCCTAATTGTACACCAAAGAAGCTAGTTAATATTCTTCAAATGTTCATATAGTGTGCAAACATCAAATATAGTTTTGTAGTGATGATGTTGCAGCGACGTTGATGATAAAGTAGACTCTGCGCGTCCCCGCCCCCACCCCCGCCCGCGAATATTTTTTTCCCAAACTGAACTGACACTGAAATTATTTCCTCGATTCTGATTGAATCTCAGCGAGCACGTGATATACTTTAGTATTCAACATGGATCCCTCCATACTCTGTCGATATCAGTATGATCAACACGAACAAATTCAAGATATTCACATTAGTAACTTTCCAGAACTTTTGGTAGGTATATATGAACGAAAGTATATAGTGTTCTTAACACAATGAAGCAACTATTCCCAACTACTGCGCCCATTATAGGCAGTCCTCGATCGTTTGTTTACTCGCTTGACTTCGCTCTACACAACACATGTAAAGTAGCCTATTGTACTGTGTATAGTATACAACAAAATAAAATAAAACTGTTAGCAAACTGCTTATCCACTAGAGAGCCTGTGTAGGAGAATGTGTAAAAGTAAGTAGGCCTGACGTTTCCATCCTAGCAGGATCTTCTTCAAAGGCTTGTGTTGTATAGTATACAACACAATAAAACACAGTGCATTTGTAATTGTATACATGTAGCCGATTTACATATGTACGAGGTGTTTGTGTACATTCGGAGTTGCGATACTTTTAGTTTTATCATCATATATTCAAAATGTATTCAGTCAATGAATCATGATAGGCCTAGTCAAATATGCAGTGGCCATGAAGACGGCGAGCGAGTGTGTGCCAGCCAGTGAGTGTACACAAAAAAGGCATTTGACGATATGTCTGGTGTCTTTTGACTTGTTAACTAGTTGTATATAACCTTATAACCTATACGTACGGAAACCTATTGGCTCGCTGAGAGCCAATCAGAATCGAGGAAATAATTTCAGTGTCAGTTCAGTTTGGGAAAAAAATATTCGCCCCCCGCCCTCCCCGACAAACACTCCTCTCACCTCTAGTCCTCTAGTCCTACCCAGACATATTCTCTTCTCTGAACTGACAGTTTTATGGACCCTCCAGAAACCAGGACTTCGATGTACAACTTTCCAAGATAACAGTAAGGTTAAAGCATTCTGACCCACTCCGTTATATAAATCTTACACTAGGCCAGCAGGTTGTATGTTGTGTTTATTGGCTGCATTTTCACGTACGTATTGTTTCATTTTTCACCCGTAGACGCACATACAGCAGTTTCACGCGCGTTAATGGTGCCTCCATATGCGTTTTATATACGTATGTATGTACGTATTAATTGCAATATGCGTTTCACCTGTGCGTTTTTTTTAACCTGAAGTGCGTATTCAGACTGTTTGGAGTGGGTTTAGCCAGCAGGTTGCGCTTATTGGCGGCGTTTTCACGTGCATATTGTTTCATTTTTCACGGGTAGAATTCACATCCAGTAATTTCATGTGAGTAAATAGGAGTATAATTTTGTGTAAGGTTACAAATGGCCCGACTAAGGTGAATTATGGAAAAAAAATGTTGATTATTCATCAGAAATATCTTAACATAGGTTCACCCATGTTTATACCTGAAACAATTGCGTGCTCTGAAAGGAAACTTTCTCAGCTTCTCCAACCGCACTTTTCCATTCTGAGGGGATTGGCGGATTATCCCCTGGGAGCTTTAAAATGTATGAGAAGAACAATTGCAATGTGAAAATTAAATGACAAGAAATCTAGAAAGGCCAACAAGTGTAACAATTTACTCATAATACGTTTACTCGCATATCTAAAAGGAGCAAGTTTTGATATGAGAGGAGGGCAGTTGCATGAAGAACAGGTAGGAAGAACCAAGAGAAAGTTAGTCCAACGGGATGGAATCGTTCTTCTTAATGTTAAAGGTCCTAACATTATGGTAGTTCTGTCCTGCTTATTTAAATGTGTAATTTGCCTATAGGATGTGAAAAAATAAATGCCCAATGGCTAAAGAGAAACACTATTGATTAAGGAAATTGCATCTTTCTGTGGTTCTAAATGTTAGTTATTCCAAGAACAGACAGCTTTTAGTTATAACTGAGATTGTATTAGGGTACTAAAGTATACTTAATTTTTAAGGAATCAAAATATCTTGACAAATATTATTGAAATGTTTAAAACTTGTTTACCTTATCTGATAATTTTTGTGCAACTTTCAAGTAAAACTTGAAGAAGAAACTTAGAGCAAGAGATTGTTTATACTTCTCCGTTCCAACAGGCGAACCACAGTGTAGAGATAAATCATCAAGTAGACAAACACAGGCATCATCAACAATAGCAGCTTCCCATTTCCTGAACAAAATAGCAACACAAAGTTGAGGGAGTGTTCTCCAGGTTAAGGCAGTTTGAGAAAGTGTTTGGCATTTAACAAGAGAGAAAGATTAATTAAAATTTGTAAAAAACTTGATCAAGATGACAGAGCTGGTTTGCATCATGTTGTCCATCCATATCTTAGCTTGTTGTAGGTAAATGCAAACCGCAGCTTGACCTTCACCGCCAAGATCCCCAGTTAATGGAATTCAACACCTCTTAGTAGAAGGACATTTTATTGATTAGTAAACTGTTATTAATGAGATCTACAACTTTTAAATACTTTTCCTCCCGTTCTCTGACACATGCAAACTAAAGCTACATTTTTGACAACTTTTAGAATTACATTATCTGATTCCTGAATATAGTATAAGAGAGAGATGCAGTACCTATTCAAATTCTTACACATACATGTAAGGAGGGCACATTCATGTATTTAACCACATAACAACATATAATAATATATAATGTAATAAACAACAACCATACCTTCCCTTTAAATTCGTCATTGTTTTTTCTGCTAGTTTGATAGAGGCAGACAAACCACCGTAGATCAGAATCAACTCTTCAATAACATCCGATGTGCTTTCAAATCGTACCTTCATAGCAGCATTCACAATGGCTACATCATTGCCCCTCCTGGTTGACTGTTTGAAGCAGGAGAAGTGTTCATTCTGCAGAGTAAGGAGAAAACTACTTCCAGAAAAATGACTTGCTAAGAGGATTTTTCTGCGTAGCAATGATTGCTTATGGGACTATACGGGTAGAAGCGGTAGCTTATTTATTCTACAGATTGGAAATCAATTACCTCCGGATCAACGAGAAATATTTCTGACGAGAGCATATTCGTTAAATTGGAAGGATTGAAAGTGTACAAGATAGATTATCCATTCAAAAGAGTAAATATGATAGCTTATCTATTCTGTAGACCACTTATAATACCATATCCACTATAATAAGGCAGATGAAATCTTACCCACAATACAGAGAGTAAATATAATAGCTTATCCACTGTAAAGAGTGAACACGATAGCTTCTGCTAGATGAGTGCAGACTAAATAATGTCTAGCACAACCACAATTATTCAGGATGATTGATACAGCCAAGTTTAAAAATGTAATTATAATTATTCTACACATTTTTGTGTGTGTGGAGGTCAATTGAGTTATTTACTTAATTATTTCATTCCAATTTGGCTTTCGTGAAACTGTAAAACATTAAAAATGGAAATATTTTTACAACTTTTATGAATGCTTAAAGACAGAATGCTGCATTGTAAAAGCAATAAAAAAGTATGTTGCCAGATGATAAGTTCTTTGAAAAGTGGACGATGCGTACCAGGGTATAGGAGAAGTTGTATACGAAAATTATATTTTACCTCCTCACTGAAGGGTAACAAAATCCCCAACAAGACCTCATCATTTCCAAGAACAGATTTCCCATCTTCAGAGAACATTTCATTGAATGCTACTTTTCGTGAAGCTGTAAAATCAAATGAAACTTAATTAGCACTCTGGAAAAGTGTCCTTTAAGATTCGTAAAGACCTTCATTATAGAAATTCACATGGTGCATACCTGAACTAGAGTTAATCTGTACACTGCATCCAGCGACCATGAAAAAGAGTTTCAAATCAGAGTTTGGTCGATCTGCCAAGATATTCCCTCCAATCGACTGTAAGCAACACATTAATAAAGGTTAATTAATAAAGCAAAAATAATTAAGGTGAAGATTACTGCATCAGCGAAAAGCAGACAAATGTACAGCACTATATCATTCTACAAAAACTACCAATTTTGCTCGAGGAACGTATAGTGATCTGGACAAATCATTGACACAAAGGGAACAGAAAACAAATCTGTCCTCCAATTTCACCTATACCGGCTTCTAAATTGTTCTTCGTGGGAGAAAAGGATTTGACTGAAAATGCTTTAGGTAGTCTGTTTTTTATTACTGGTTGTAACATTATCATTTCATCTTGATCTAGATCAGATTCAAAGAACCTTGGAGTATGTCCAAACAACGAAAGTATCTAGTAATCTGTTTACTATCTATAGGACAAGATAGTAACAAGAAAGAAATATACTCACTGCCACATTTCTGATTTGAACTCCAGAAATAATCCCCAAAAGATCCAAAAGAGTTTTGAAGGATTTTGTTTTAGTCTCTGAAAATAATGATAGAAATAATGTATCCTTTTGATAAACAAACCATAATAAACTTTAATTATACCAGCAAACGTATGTATTGGTATTACTCTTACGCCGATCAAGTACCTGTTCATTGCTCTTATGTTATATGCTTCTTCAGGAAAGAAATTATACTTATATTTCACCGATACTTGTTAGTTTGGTATGCTACGTATTGCATTGTATATGTCCTTCCTTCAAGTTCTCGCTTCCTGTTCCAAGGGGCGTAACAACAGCTAAGCTCATGATTATCAAAGCATCAATAACCCACCCTTTGCGTACTGAACAAAGCCTTATCTACTATCGCCTGCTCTGAATGTTACTTATGGTTTGGCAAACTGATCGATAATCACTGGCAAACATAGCTTCACTATCTTCGCTAATTCGACATGCATGCTAAATAAATACTTAGCTCACCTGATAGGTTATTTATCTGTTCTTGCAAGAAGGTTTCCAGGTTGGAGAAGGTAACAGAAGAGCCGATAAATATCCCATCGTTAACTACCTCCAAGTGAATCAACTCTGGGATATGACTAGCACAAAGAATTGTGGTGTAGTCACAGTTTTTGTACTTCACATCCACACCTTTAATATGAGAATCGAATTCCCTGTACATCATCGTTTGCATTCTTTAGAAATATTAACAACAAAAAAGACAATATGTAACAGATGAGCAATTTCATACTTTATCTACCTAGCAACATACTTATAATCATTATTGCAATCGTTGTGCTTGAAGCTGTTGCTATAGTAACGAATTAAAGTTGATATCCAATTTGCTGAACTTACAAACTAACAAGCTCATTATGTTTTATTCTAAGACTTTGTACTTTAACTCTTAAGCATTTTATTTTAGAATAAATTGTACCGTATTTTCTGCAAACTATTGGGTATATAGTATTGGAATTGAAATAAATATAAAAATGCATCAACAGCCTACATTGTTTTGTAGCATGGTTTTGTGTGCTCCGGAAAACAAAGCAAAGTTGATGTAATTTTTTTTTTGTCAACGTATTTCAAAAAGATGGCCCCAAAACATTTGTTGTAATCCATTGTTGTATTTCTAAAACATACCTATGCTAGTGTTGCCAGCAATTATCTTCGACTCTGGTTGGGTAGATTTGATATCGAACAGACCCTGCAGGCTGTTTGGACGGAACCATATAGCCTCATGACCAGAGAATTGTACCCCCTTTGTTCCTTCCTCTGCTAGCAGCTACGAGGAAAAATGGAAGACTGTAAGCGATTGGCTGAGTTTTACTACCCAGTTGAAAGTTACATATCATCATAATAACTATAATTGTGAATTATTCCATACGTACAATCAATGTATTTCATCTTGCTGAAAATTTTCCAATCTACAAAATCTAGTGCAAATTTGCAATAAGATGAAAATAGGATTGAGTGTTACATACAAGTAACACTAAGCCAAGGTACATATGCCATCCCATAAGATAACCTCATCACACGTAGAAGACACAAGAACAACTCCGGGAAACCTTTGCTATGCAAATTTGCATATATACATGTTTCCATGTGTGTCCAAAACATGTGAAAATATCTGGAAACCTTTTGAGAAGAAAAATAAAATGTGTGCTTCCTTCTACGGGAACCATTAAGCCAATATAAAACTGGTCTCATTTCTGTATCTCATAAAACCATGTATCTCTTGGCTAGGACCATTTGAAACATATTCTTGCACTGGATACTTTGCCATAGGTTGAAAACTATACTTTACCTACAAGTTATAACTTGTAGGGTTGTTACAGTTTTACCACGATTGCATTTATTAATGGCTTCGGTAATATATGCAACGAAAGGACGGTTTGGAACTGGAAAAGGTGTGTCAATATTCACTATTCCCGTATTTATGTACCCGCTTTTCACACCACTTCTTGAATTAAACGTATGTGTACTGTAGGGTTCTAAAATTTTTATAGTGAAATTTGTTACCAGCATTTGAATAAAAATACATTTAATCTAAACAAGCATAGTAAACTATTTCAAAATATTACCTTAAAAACAACGTAACAAAACGGTTGCACTCGTATAAGTAGGAGATAAATGCTAAAATTAAAGTAACATATTCCTTTGCGTGATAGCAACTGTTCTTAACTTCACAGAAACCATTCCTTAATTACAAAGAGCTAACCTGTAGTTCTGGTGGAAATATTACATCCTGTGTCGGGTCGTAGGTTTGCCAGTCCTGTGTTCTAAACAGCTTATTAGTTAACTGCAAAGATGGAACCAAAATTTAAAGGAAGTTGTCCTGGTAAAACTTGAAAAGATATTAAATAACAAACAAAGACAATAAATGTTGGCACAAGTCTAAACATATTTCGTTTTTGTTACAGCATAATAAAGTTAGAATATAGCCTACCTTCAATTAACCAAAAAAGTGGACATGCCTGATTCCGACTATACATCCTGCAATCTGTTCAGCCTTTTTAATTAATAAGAAATGCACAAAGCACAAAAACTAACAAGATAAGAGGCAGCACACGTACATAAGCATGCGGATTGCGCTACAATTGCCCCCCCCCCCCAAAGTAAGATGCAACATATCCCAAAATAATCCATATTCAAACGACCTTATTCATTTGGATAGTTTTACTATAACAACTATACTAACTAAGATCAAAACAGGACACAGCATTCACAGTTTGTTGTCTTGTGTTTCAAAATCAAATGATTTCCTCTTTGTGTTTGAAGATTTTAATAGCACTTTTTCATATTTAAGGCCATATCGAACAGAGATAGACTCACCCCAAGGTTTTCTTCCTCTGATGAAAGTTGATTGGCTTGGCAACATTCTCCTTGATTGGTACCCCCACAACATTTCTAAAAGAAAAGTTAAACATATATAATATATATAATTGGTTATATCTTTCTTTTCACGTTTTAATTGAAAGTGCAATTGATATACCTCTACAATGCCCAACCAAGTCACTACGTCAAAGAACTGGTAATAGAACAAGCGAATCTTGTCATCTATTGAATTGATGAAAATGAAATGCAGGCTATTAAAATATTGGAGAGGTTTGTAAGAACTCGTAAGCACATAACTTAGACTAGATCATGAATGTTTGTTATTGGTAATTTGAAAGGCAGCGTTTTAAACGGTTTAGGTCAAGTTCTTGGCAAGAAAGGCAACGATTAATCTGTTCGGTTTCGCAACAACACTGAAGTAAACAATGTGATTTATAGTAATCATGGTATATTATTAAGGAGCGAACTCATAAGTTACGGGTAGTATGATGGTCAACTAATTTCATTATATTGTTGAAAGGTTCAGGTAGTCTGATAGAGGGCCAATTCATCGTTACGAGAGCATAAACATTTACACAACCTTAAAATAATATCCACCAGTTAGTAAAGATAATATAAATATTTACGACCAAAGTAAACCTTTGCTGCACAATTGTATACATGAATTTGTATCAGACAACACAGGTCACTATTCCAATGCCTATGATAGATAAATGACAATTAAGATACATTTCTTAAATGTTTCACAGTATTAACATCATTTATTCACTTTTGAACATCTGGATATTTCTTCATCATATATAGATTGAAACATAAGCAGAAGGCAATTATTCTCTAATATTTAACGTTACGGATAGTCCCTCCGTTTAAAAAAAAGCCGAAATAAATGTCAATTTCATTACAATGTTATGACATTAAACTAAATTTGTTACTAAGAAATCAAATAGGATGGCGCAAAGTCCCTTGCGGATATTTTAGTTTGCATTTTCAAATTGTTTGGACAAGCTCAACAGCTCAACAGCTCAACAAGCTAACGGTCGCCCGAGACGACTACATTTTGTTGCGGACGTCCACAGTCCTCTTCATGATCGTCCGATGCTCAAGCAGGTTCTTAACATGTACACTTGTCAAACTTGAAAATCGAATTCCTGAATGTTCAAATGTTTACTATATCTTACCAAACATTAATAAGAATTGTTCAAATAGTATTCAAGCTATAAGAGTTGATGTGATTTAACTATTCAATTAACCATTAGTATGAATAACATAACAGGAAAATTTGCCTGCGATAATGCAGCAATAGAAGATGGATAAATAATTAAATTCCATGTACAACGATTTGATGAACGAATGTTGGCAATGCTGTTGTTCTGCGTAGAGATTGTGATCATTTTATGCTATGGTTATGCACAACGTCAAAACGTTCGGCAACGCGTACTGGGACGTAGGGTATGTCACCCTACCTTACCGGAAAATCAAAAATTCTGTGCCACGTCGAACTCAGTATGGAGCAGACTTCAACATGATCTTAAACTCTTGGACGTTAGATTAATCAGACAAACTGAAGTAAGAGGAAGACAATCGTTGTCTCTGTTCTTCCATTACGTCTAAATTTTTCCCATAATTGGATAATGCTTCACTGACAAAATGCTAAACCTTCCAGGGGCTTTCCCACAGGATGGACCCCTACACTGGGGATCTGGATACCCAATGACGTTGCCGGGTGGGGGGGGGGTGGACTTTTGTATGCTGCGTCTACCTTAGTGAGTGTTTCTAATGAAAGTTAAACTCGACTTTTTGGAGAAGTTGTAATGCTAATGTCTGAAATGCATCATTGCTGGAAATGGGAAATGAAATTGTTTATACTTAGGAGAGGAACGTGAGCAGAAGGTGATTGACAGGAAGAGATTGTTGTGTATGAAGCATGGAGA
>KN894049.1:0-24679 GCA_000934455.1 Apostichopus parvimensis
AGTTCAGGTAGTCAATCTATACTACTTTTAAATTTTTCAGAAATGACCTTTTAAACATCTGAGGCTCATCAATTAAAGCGGCTGAACTACTTAGTCTATAAACACAGACCATTAGATCAGTTCAATAGTACTGAATTATAACTAGAACATATTTTAAAAACCTTTTTGCACAATTTATTCACTGTATGTCCTTTTTTCCCCTGCCAATGGCCATATGAAGATTGATGAACTGTTTATATGCCTAAATTGTCTTAATCCAAAACCGGTCTGTTGATTGACTGCATTGTTCTTAGAATATTCACTTCTTATCCCCAACAGTGGTGCAGTTAGTGTAACTTTGCACACCTACCGGTCCTAAAAACAACCCATTTAGAATCGCAGTATGCGCGATACTGATTATGCAGATAACAGTTGGGCAAAGTGCAAAACTTAGGGACATAATCGGCCATTTGGAAAACTTACTATGGCCTGTGCGGTTTTCACAATTACCCTTGAAATGTGGCTTGTAGAACCTTATTACACTTCAGGAGAAAAGAATTTGAAATAATTATATACTATGGGGAGTTTATATAAAGGCTTTGGTCCTATACTTGTGGTATGAAATTTCAAAGTAACAGATGGACAACACATATGAAGAACTTTTATTTTACCATACAATTTATAATCTTGCCATTTCACATAATTAGTTGCTTATGTATCCTCAGGCATCAAGACTGGCCGATTGGGTACAGAATATCACTAATGGGCCTTGCAAGGTCAATCTCTTGCCCATCCACGATCTAGATGTTCTTGATAATGATATAACTAGATAGCATGCAAAGTTTCTATCATTAGAAAAGTTTGATTTCACCATCTAAGCATCATAGGTAAGATTTGATGTCAAAAAGCTATTCAGATTATACTGCTGGTATTAATAGATTACAGGCAAGAGATTTTTCTTTGTTACTTCGAAGGTTGAGTTGTTTTGTGAAAAAGCATCTCAGCAGCCATGTAAGATAATGGTTAGGTAACTGACACCTGGAACATGATTTGCAAACACACACCTATTCATATTCAATAGTATATACTGCAAATTCTCTATAAACACCACAAAGTATATTTGACTTGCCAGAGTTTTTGTATAAACCAACAATTTTTATTCAATGTCGCAGATGAAGTGATGGTTTGATCCTTGTCGAGATATCTTAAACTAATTTAAAACTTTTAACAGTCTCACAATTAATTATAACCATAGCATAATGGTTTATATCGCAGCTTACAATTTCTATTCTTGGATTATCATGGAAACAGTCACAGATATCAAACTGTCAATGTGCAAAGATCTCAACTTTTCCGTGTCTATCATGATTTAATAGTACAAAACTTATTCCCAAAATTAACAAGGACAGGCAACAGGTAGTAATTGTAACATGGTTCTTTTTGCCTCAAAGTAAAGAACAGTTCACACAGTCTTCTGCACAAAGACCTGAGCATGAACTTAATTACCATTTTTTGGCATTAATTTACAATTCAATAATAATGTTGATTCAAATATCAGCAAGTAATCCTTAGTCTATATCTATACTCAGAATTATATTGAAGCCTAATTACCTACTTTACATTTAACTTATGAGAAACACAGCTGAAACGATCATTCTGCCAGACGAATAATAACGGTTAATTAGGGTACTGGGTTAATCCAACTCTCTTAAACGAGCATATTCACTGTATGTGCTTACTATTAAATTCATTACATTTATACAGAGTATTGCACTATACAATTACTACCAGGAATCTGACGGAGCAATCGGGATATCAAAGGGAATTTTTTTTACGATTTTACATATAATTTTAGTCATAAAATATTCACACGTAACAAACCGATATTAAAAGAGACACCACACTGTGACAAAATATTAAAAGCAGCTGGAAATTAATTTAATAGCTTTAAATGAAACAAGAAAGAAATAAGCAATACATAATAATTATTAAAACTGATAAACAATAAAACTAGATATATTCTATTTTGTATGTATTAGATTTAAAATATCATCGTACAGTAGCTGCTGACAATAACAACATGGATCCACCCACGAATGTCATTTTCACGACCTTCAGGTGAAGTTGGATTGACACATCAATTAAGCCCTGTCATCCCATCTACCTATTTATCATGAGTTCATTTTCACACCTGACCATACTTTTCTCCTTATTATCTTCCTTTCTTTCCTTTCCTTTACTTTTCTTTTCTCCTTCTCTTTTTTTCTATTTGACCTTCGTCCCTTTGATAGTAAACAATTCTTTTCTCGCCTTGGGTGTCTGCTCCAGATTTTTAATTATCTCTCTCCCTGATCCAGTTTAGAAAATAATCCCCCAAGATATCATGTAATGTTCTATCCTTTTATCCGTTTGGTCCCAAAGTACATCCTCTGACGATCTCTCTTTTTTCTTTTTCTATTTTCTTCCCCCTTTGAAGTTGAAGAGATGTACTTTTTTGAGGAGTTTAATGCACTATTTGGCTTCCTCTAGAGGGGAGGTGATCTCGACAACACCGGAGACAACAATATTACACTAATCTGCCTGTCCAGAGAGTATCGGAATAAGGGGTTGAAAAGGGAAAGGGAAAAGGGAGAAAAAAGAAAGAAAAGAAAGAAAAAAGAAAAAAAAAAGGAACGGCTAACTGATGAGGCAGGGAACTGTATTTTTCTGCCTTGGAGAGCCAGGTAGGCAAACAAAAGAAAAGGCTTTACCTGTGGTTCTGATCTCATTGTGCAAACATTCCAATGTAAGAGAGAGAAAAGGCTTTAGCTTGTTTGAGTTTTGAGGGCGGATGGGAGGGAGATAGAATTAGAAAAAAAATAAATAAAGAGAAAAACAAAAAATGTCTGGGCTCTTGAATATGTAGAGCAAGAGAGTACAAGCCGTAAGTAAGGCAATTCTTTTTGAAACCAGGTCACTATTGACAGAATGGCCCAAGAAAGGGAGTTAGAGGATCAGAAAATGAAGATTTGGGCCAAGACAGTGACCGAATTTGGGTTAGCCAGATTGAAACTAGGCCAAAGAGACTAAAAACTGGGGCAGTGACTCCTTTCGACAAGAAACAAGAGAGATCTCTAATAGCCTGTATGTATTCTTATCTTTTCTACAAATCCAACTTCCTGATCAATATGGCGAGGAGGGAGTTTCCCCGTTTCCCAGAAGTATACACTCTGTTACATGCTATATGACGTGGCATTCCATTCACGATTGGCTGTTAACGATGCCGTAGGAATTAAAAGACAAAAGATGCTTCGTTATGTGTATGTATGAATGTCCGCACTCTACCAAACAATTCTCAATTTTAATTGTTTTTTTTTTTGTGTATTTGATAAAGTATTGGTGAATGCCAATTGCAGAGGTCATTTCGGAGTATATCTAATGAGAGTGACCCTACGGGTATATGACCGCCACAGGAAGCAATGTCCATGTAAAGTGCAGGATGCATTAATACACAAATATATTAAATGCCTCATGGGTTGATCTTGATCTTGTGGTTTAAATTCTGTTAGAAAGCTGGCAATTTCATCACCTGCTCCTCCTCTGTGAATATCTTCACTGAAAGATTTAGATGACTGTCAGAGAGCCTGTGGTAATTACAGGATTATTTCACAGAATAGTTGAGAAAAATGTCCTTCAAATGTCGTCAAGTTTAGAGAACAAATCTTTTGATACTGAAATCATATTAATGGCAACATACATAGGAGAGATACTGCTTAAAGGGTTTTCAAACTGTGAATTATATTGACGTTATATGATCTTTGATCTAAATAAAAAAGCAACAGGTTAGATCTACTTCAAAGTAAAACATTCATACAAGCTCATATGTATACTTCCTTTTGGAGTTATGTAAAGGATTTCTGATTTCGTAACTCTCTTAGTGACAAATTACCTTTGACCTTACAAAAAAAAACAACAGGGTTTTTGTACTTTAAAAGGTGTAATGACATACTAAATTTGAAATTCAGAACTCATCTTTAGGTTGATTTCAAGTTCACAGCACACACACACACACTCACACACATGTCAACTTGATCAAATGCCAAACCATCCAGCCAAATAACAGGCATATATCTAGCAGTGTGCACACCACCGTGACCTCACTGCCCCACTTCCTCTTTGGTTGTTCGAAGGATTTCAACGTGATCAGTATCAATCAGTAGGCCTTTTATAGGTCCTTTACCCTGATGTTGCTGCACTTCAAGTCTTTAAGGCACACGCTGCCAGCATTAGTTGGTGGTATATGCCATTATCCATCTTTTGCTTGCATTTAAAAGTCTTTAAGGTTAGTTCCTTCTAGGAAACATAAACATTGCTTTGAAATGAGTAAGATAGCCTAGAAACTATAGTATGGATCAGCATTACCCTACAAGACTGCTCAGTGTTATAATGAAGGGCAGCTTTGCTTTAATACTGGCCATAGGTGCTTACTGGCTATATGTCATCTTTTTCACAATTCCTAGAATACAGTCTTAAAGCTGTGTGTATTTTGTGTCTGGGTCGTAACTTTTTCGTTGTCACTCTGTACAGGGGTGTGACGTTGTAACATGTTGTTCATGTAACAAGGTTTTAAAACATTAAGCTTATTTTTCTACAGATAATTGCCTAACAAAAGATCACCGGTGGGCAAACACCAAGTGGAGGAAACCTCTCCATGATGTAGGAGTTACAAGTATGGAAATGAAACCTTGGGGAATAAAAGAGATTTAAAAGAGTTCAAACTTAAGTACGATCAAAGAAAGATCAGTATTTATGGAAAGAAAAGGAGAAAAGAGAATTGTTAGCAAAGTTTCTATATCCAACTGTTACAGACAGAGCTATTAAAATAAACCCTAACATCTATTCAGAATATCTGATAAATCTGATATCTGTAATTTACTGCTTTAAGAATTATGAATAAATACAGGAGTGAGAGTTAGAGAGGTATTCAACATCAAGACAGGAAATATTTACACATAATTTTATGATTCTTTTAAAGAAAACGCAAGTTGGAAGAAACGTTTGACTGTTATTTATTGGAGAGTAACAGTTAAACCCAGTACAGAAAATATGTGTCCAACAAAATTCATGTAAAATGCTTCATTGCTTTCATAGGTAAACCATTGAAGTTTCTGCCTAATTACATTGTTCGTGTTGCACATATTATTACTTTCCACGACAATATCTCTTCTTTAACGACTCTGAACGCCATTGTACAGCTATAGAGCCAACGGTGGGAATGTTGATCCAACACAAAGCTTTATAATGCCTGGCTGTAATCCATTCTATGTTCCATAAGGTGACAAACCTAGCAGGGTGACATCTGTTTACGCTCTCATTAATTGTTGGTAATTAGGACTTGTCTTTTGTTTCGATTAAACTTAATTACCATGAAGCAGAGGGTCTCTACCTGTAGATCACAATCACAAGTAGTGACAGCTATTTGAGCTCCCTTCAGCTGTGAGCCTTAATCGTTTAAACGATGAGATCAGATAGAACCTGTCTGCATTGTTCACTGAAATGTACCATTAATTAATTAATTAATTAGTATGTTGCACCCTCAATTAATAAATTAAGTATGTTGCAAATGACTGCACCTAAATGTAAGTATTGTACCATCCATGACTGCACCTAAATGTAAGTATTATACCCTCCATGACTGCACCTAAATGTAAGTATTATACCCTCTATGACTGCACCTAAATGTAAGTATTGTACCCTCTATGACTGCACCTAAATGTAAGTATTGTACCCGCCATGACTGCACCTAAATGTAAGTATTGTACCCGCCATGACTGCACCTAAATGTAAGTATTGTACCCGCCATGACTGCACCTAAATGTATTAAATTATTGTACCCGCCATGACCGGCTATAAAAATATCTCTGCTTGAAAATATAAATACTTGCATAAACTCATGTGGGCATAACTCGCTAAAGATTGTTTTCTTAGGGGATTTAAATAAATGCAGGGTGAGGTCAATGACTCATTAAACATAATTGCTTTCCTTTCATGATTCTTTTCCACAAAATTAAACATAGTGACAAAAGTTCAACACAAAACTGCCTACAATATTCCTAAATATGATGCAGAGTATGATAGATATGACAGAAGTAAGAAGAAGGTGGGGGGGGGGGAAGGGTGACCCCCCCAAACCAGAAGAACCCATGAAAGTGTTAAGAGAAGAATGCGTCATGGACACTTTTGCATCCCCGCCTTAATTAATGGACTGACTGATCATGAAGCCATATTTCTTTACCACAAAACAGAATGGTATCATCCTGAAAGTTTTCTTGGTCAAATAGATCTTTGAGCAAATTTATCCAACTGGCGATCAATTAATTTCACGTTAGTGTCTACTTTTTACTTGAACCGTCTGCGTTCAACTCTGAAATCAGGTGACCCACTTTAAATTTGTTGCCGTTAAAAGCAAATAGCAACAACCTAATAATTAATCCATTTCTCCCATTAATTTCCTGCTAACTACAAAAGGAGTCCTATTTTTTTTTTTTTTTGTATTCATCTCTTTCTCTTCTATCTGTCTTTTTCTTGGTCTTCTTTTCATTTCTTTTACCTTTTCCTTTGTAAGGGAAGATCTACAATTAGAGTCCTTTGAATTAAGTATTTATTGAGCTCTAAAAACCTTAATTTTTTCTCTCCATCAGACTCTATCAATAGGTCGTGCTTGCGATTGGTTTTGCATGCCGCAGAGCAATGTACAAGAAAAAAGGAAAGAAGAAAAAAAAAAAAAAGGAACAAAAAAGGATGCTGTGCCGACGTTATTTACCTTTGCATTTTGCCTGTCCTATTTTCCAAAAATACTCAATCATTTATACCAATTATGTAAGCGATTTCATCAGACCTTAGAAAAAAGAAAAAGGGGTGAATGACGAGACTTATTTTGAAAGAAAATGGTTGTAAATTACTATCAATACTCATTAGGTCGCTTCGTTTCCTAAAGAACAAGGGATTGATCTCTTGGGTTCATTCTGTCCTCTTACTGCAATAGCTGGAAGGGGAATTTAGCCGCAACAAAAAGGCCGGACGGCTAATCATGTTTCTTTTTGGGCAAGGTGTGAAGAGAGCAATGGCTCTCACTGAGCATGTGCAGAAAGGTGTAAAGCCCCTTGAAATTAGAACAGCTTTTGATGACGGCGTACTAGGTAGAAGTGGAATTCTTAAAAAGAGGTCACAATGACTAATAAGGAGTAAATGAGGGCAAAAATTGGGTTTTGGAAGCCATTCATGCTGGAAATTGGGTTTAGTTCTATTTATCTATACCACAATAAGGACAAATTGGACTAGGTATCTCATTAAATGAGGTCTCCAAAAGCATTCAAGTGCAATGAATTTGCCCATACCTTCACTGCCCCGGGTAGTGAAGGGGTTAACAAGCCGCACTTCAATGTGTAATTCGAAGAAGCACTCGAACAAGGAAGAAAACAAGATAGAGTACTCTCGAGACTGGAGGATAATCACCCACGACCACTTCAAACGATCTTCTTGCAACCTCCCAGAGATCCGATGGAGGATGGTCGTTGGATGCTCCAGTAAAAATCTATTGAGGAACTACAATGAACATCTGGATGATGTTACAGTCCCTTACAGATCTTCTCATCCAAACAAATTAAAACCGTATCCCAACACTAAAAAATAGTACATAATTTAAAATAGCTTTTGTCAAAATATAGAGAGTACTTTCAACCTATTTTCATTTCATCCTCTTTGGAAACTTTATAGACCTGTTTTGTACCAATTTTTTCCTCCTTTTGTTGTTGTTGTTGTTTTTGCTTCAAACACATATAAAGAGCAAAATATGAATACCTACTTGATAAAACTATTAATATCTGTTATTATTTTTCGTCAAAGAGATCAAAGTAGAGAGAGAGAGCAGATAAAGACAAGTAGACCAATTTATGGAGAAAATCTGGAAGTTAGCTGATAAACAAAATATTAAACCCACATGTTTTCATCGTTGAGATTATAAAAAAATACATTCAAATATGAATCTGTCTCTAAGGTAAGTGCTTGTACAATACTTATCAAATAAGAGTATCTATAAATAATTATTCTCTATCATTTCTCCAACTTTCTAAACATTTTCCTATGTTTCCAATTGCAACAGGTTTTTGTTATTCGAATGGAGGTAGATAAATAACAGTAAAACCCTACAAATTCTCTCTGTGTTGAGATTGCAACTACATTAAATTGCCAACAATGATCTGTCTGGGATATGTAAGAGCAACGTGACGTTTTACTGGGAGGGTACAGGGCTGTGTGTGAACCACTGTGTAGAATCCCCTGCACATGCTTAACGGATGAAGCAACAAGACAAAAGACAAATTGGGGGCCAAAAAGTCGGTCCAGATAATGTCCCAAACGGTCACGTATACCGATCAGGATACTGATATAGAACACTAGCATCCATTGGTTGACGAGTGTTTGAAGAGTATGTCTAGAGTAATCAAAACCAGTTTTATATTAGAAATCCAAACATCTGGAAGCTCCATATTATACAATCCTAAAGTTACTTTCTTACTAGACATGTTTAAGAGACCTGTAGAAAATTAAGGTCCTAAGTTACTTTCTTACTACACACATAAAGTGACAGAAGTAGAAGGTTCCAATGCAGCTCTTACTAGACCTGTTAAGAGGTAGAACAAAGGTCCTGATTTACCTCTCACTAGACATGTTAAGAGGTAGAATAAAAGAGATTACTTAAACACTCCTAATTTCCCTCAAGATTGCTAGACAAGTTAAGAGGCGCATACCAGATATGTTCATGCAGACATTTCAGCTCTCTTGCAACTAATCAAAAGTTTACAATTTTATCCATCAGATGTTTTTCATATGAGTACTAAAGAATTAAAGCAATTGTATTTTATCTTCATATGAAATGAACCCTGCTAAGTCTAACAGACCAACTGTGTAGCCATGAGGGTCTGTATCTAGTAGTAGTACTGTCAAAGAATTAATTACAATCAATTTAACAGCTGATTTACTTGGTAAAACAAAGAGAGATATTGACTGGGGTGTGGCTTGGTTATATGTGGAGATCAGTGGTTAGTCTTCTAGCTGTGGTAGAGTAATATTAGTAGTTTTGTCGAGACAGGTAAGTTAGAGGAGAAGGATATCCTTGTGATTCCAACATTTTTCTTCCATCTCTTGAAACTTAAAACCTTTTCTAAATCAGTCAAACAGACCGAGCATAATTCGTTTCCTTCATTGTGGTAGAACAGAAAGAAGAAAAAAGAACAAATAGAACAAAGACAACATACACACTATTCTTTTGTGTTTATAGACTTGGGAGTCAATCTGAAAAGTTACACTGGTTGATAAATTACAAAACTACATTTTCTCTGTATTCAACTCAATTCAAACTAATTTGGAAAAGTAAGTCACTTTTGGCTAAAGATCCAACTAAGAGCTGGCCCTGTGGCAACAAAATCAGTCAAACATGCAAACCTACGCACCTTGCTTTATTACTACGACCCAGATAACACATAGCTTTGTAAAAATGTGTGTTCTTCATAAACATTTAACTTAAACATGGCCCAGTTATAAAAGGGAGGCATATTAATGATAGCATTTGCATCATATCCTATCCTATCAATTATTCATATAATTCCACATGATTTCATTTCAAATGAATATATTGACTTTGTTACTTTCACACATATTTATAACACATCAAAGGGGGGTGTTAACAAAGTATAAAAAAAAGAGATACAAAATAACAAGTTTTGAAAAATAAGAAAAATAATAAAGAAAAGAAAACAATAGAAAGGAAAAGAAAGGAAAACAATAGATAGGAAAAGAAAAGAAAAGATAAGAAAAGAAAAGAAAAGAAAAGAAAAGAAAGGAAAAGTAAAGAAAACCTGATTGAAACAGAACTAATTCATTATTTATAAATTTTCCAATTTCACGGACAACTTTCAGATGAAAATTGTAGAGAAACTTTGGCGTTTGAGGAAAGCAATTTGTTCTGGGGCTTTGAACAGGTTAATGCAAAATCAACCTCAATTTGCCCTGTAAATTAGGGAACCAACGAATAACTGGATCAAAGAAACATATCACATCCTAATTAAAACAGGGAAATAGGACTATTGTCATAATTCCTGCAAAGAAAGTAGGTTTATTATGCAGATCAGTAAGCTGGAGAAGGGCGAGATAAGACTTTGGTGCTTTCTTTTTTGAGGTCAGGTTTATTTAGCAGCCACCACCAATCCCTGAGCTATCTGAATTAGGACAAAAAGTAGACTATAGCATACTAAACACAGGGCTTTATTTGGATTTTTAAGTAGGTTATTAGCGAAAGACTGGAAAAACTAGGGCAAAGGCACAAGATCCCCACGTGGAGGTGAGAAACTGAGCTTATGTGTTCCATCACAAAAACTATCACCACCAGCACTTGGGTTGACCTGGTAAACTCTATTTAAACAGATCTGAAATAGGCGTGGCCTTCATAAAGGTGTAAATCAATTGATTCATCTCTTTGGTCCTGATTCATGAGGGTCGATATAAAGTTGTGACCAATTCCTTTAAACTGTGACTGTTGACAGACCTGCATTTTGTTGTCACCCGTCACATATATGATTACATACAAGTACAGGATGACTCTGGTTAATAGCATTCTTTTATATGTTTTATTCATATGTGATAGTACATTAATATTGTTTATAATTACTTTTCAGCCCACTGGTGCATCTATAGTTTGGTTTTCATAATGTAATATGTAATACAACACATGACATTTTCTAAATTCACATTTTTGTTTCTTCTTTTGATGGATGTTAATGTATTATTCTTGAGAGAACTGACTCAAAGCACAACCATCATCTTGAATTTCATGGTAAAACAGTCAAGAGAGTGGAATTTATACCATTTGTTGAATGATGTCATCGGGAGGTGAAATTGTTAAGTTTCCTTTGTCTTTAAATGTTGCATGTTCATACTTTGTTATGATACGTGACAACAGTGTTGTTAACGAAAGCAATGCCATTATTAATTAATTAACAGATCATGTTCAAAACTTCATCTGTATTGACCCAAAATATGCCCAAAAAATGGATAAAAATGGTCACCTAGCAGCCCAGTTGAACTGCTTTGTTACTGCTTTGATCCTAACAGCATGTAAATGGCCTCTAACCTCATCCTACTTGCAGAATAAACTGGAGTACTAGAATGCAGGGAACAGTATAGTTCTGTCATATTCTGGCAAATTTTGGCAGAGTTAAATTTATGAACAAATCGGATGGCCTCTCAAAACTTTCACCACCAACATACAGAGCAAAATTATGGTTTAAAAGTCAAGAAACCAAGAAGTGAATACAAGCAAAACATTAAAAATCAAGTACAATAATGACAATAGTGAATTGTCATTTTTAGACTTGCTTAAAGTCTTCACTTCTGTTTCTCAAGTAGTGTTCATCCATATATTGATACATTCAATACAGAATCACATTCTGCCTCAATGTGTGCATGTGATCCAGTTTTTCAATATACATGGGTTGTTTACTCCTTCTACTTTGATAATTTATGCACTGGATGACTGGAGTCCAAATTAACATTTGGAATGTTAAATGAGAATCCAAAGTTTGTAAAGATCATTTCTCAAGAGTGGTTTTGCTTTGTTTATCACCCACCAATACTGATTTGGTTTTCACGGTTTGATTTTACATCAACATTAATGTTCTTTGTCTAGAACAGTAGGTAGTCATCGGCAACTAGACTGCAGTCTCTCGTTTCGTGTGAACTTAATTCAGGACATTCCAAAGGAGGAGGAGGGGGGATACAAAAGTTGAATTCATTCATGGCATCGACATTTCTGAGAACGAGTGGACACTGCCATTATAAAAGTAGGTACAATGATATTGTTGTGGCATAAACCTGTATCAAAGAGGACAGCAGAAAAAAAGTGGTACGACCTTCTACGTCAATCAAACGAATTTTGACATTTTGCGTCTGAGATATATCTACTTGCTGGGTCAGCAGAGAGAGAGAAAGAAAACATGTTTGAAAATGTTGTTTTCAGAACAAAGCCTGAATGATCTGGTTTTCTCTACCAGCTGAGAATGTTTTCATTCCTTCATGGAAAAGACAGATATTTAATATTGCAATAGCCTAAAAACATACACTGAAGACTTTGCGAATGTGGCATCTATGATAAAACAACATATACGAGAAAATGATTAGTTTCATCATTGAAAAAAGTATGTCCTAAAGTCCCATTTAATGGCAAGAGAATGGTATCTGGAATGCCCCCCCGCCCCCTCCCCCTCCCCCTCAACAAAGTATAAACAGCCTCATCTTGATATGCCCTTGACAATAAAATTAACACCAAGTCACCCCTAAAAACACTGAAGAACAATTAAGAACCAATTTTGAAAAGCAAATGTTAACATTGAAACATGATTTCAACATCAGGGGACAGCTGACTGCCATTTAGTGCAATGTTTGATTTATACCCTAATGGCACTGAAGGGAAGGAGATGAATATATGTATATGTCACTCATCTTTCTTCTGATGTTCATTCATTATTTCACCATGCAAACTAGACAATTTAAAAGTTCTAGCAGCATGAATTAGAAGAACCAAAATAAGTGTCAAAATAACATTAAGCAATGTAATAATTAATACAATAACACAATAAAAATGACACAATAAGAAATATCACAATAACAATGACACAATAACACAATAACACATAGCACAATAACACATATCACAAGGTATGCAGTCATGTTCAGACTTACTCAAGTCTTCCATCTGGTGTATTAAAATTAAGACATAAAACCCTTGGTTTCTCCCAGATGAAATCAGAAGTTTTACTAACTCTGTGTTTAGAGGGTCTGTTCACCATAAATGCATCTCTGTTTTGGGTTTTTTGCTTCTCCTTTTATAAGTTCCTTGAATCTAAGTTTAAGGAAAAATATCCAACAGTATTTATTTATGACATAATTGTGACCTAATTTATCTGTGACCTAATTGTGATGTGTATAAAATCAATTTGTGCTTTTTCAAGTGTTATATATACAAACGCTGACACAAATTCCAAATTTACTTTGGGAAAAACTAACAAACCGGGCTTCAGCTATACTGTTTCTTGAAGAATTTTATTTTATTTTATTTTAGTTAAAACAAAATTAATAAACGCTCACGCCTGCTTTACTCGTACCCAATTCATCATTTTGTTTCTCTTTTCAATTATGATGAAAAAAATAGATTTAAAATTGTGGTATATTTTCTTCACACACCAACGAACATTCTCTTTTTGATGCGATAAACTGCGTGAAGAGACCGATATATATGATATCATCTTTCACGGAAACCGTCTTTGAAATAATTTCTATGAATGATGCAACGGCAAGTATAGAAAGGAAAAAAAATCCCTGTGATCTTTTTATAAGTACTTGATGACTTTCAATGTGAGTGGGGGGCGAACAACAATGACAATAAAAAAAAAACCACAACAAAAACGAACTGTGATTCGAAGAGAAAAAAAAAAATTCAATTGGCCTATTTCTATTGATTATAATTGGAACAGTCAATTCTTTCCTTTTTTCCTTTTTCCCAGAATTATAAATGCTGCTTTCGCTTTCTGTACTCTGATCGGTAAACATCGGAAAAGTGAGAAAAAGATATGAAATGAAAGAGGAACGAATACGTAGTTAGTCTCCATTTCCTATAATGAGTCGGCTGGTCACATAAAGTAAACATTCGTGGGTGAAAAGAAAAAAAAAAAGTTTTGACCACTAAAAGATATATGGAATTTTTTATTTGGATATGAAAGAAAAAGTAGAACAAGGGGATCCAAAATTAGAGCATTGATAGTTTAACTGGGTCTTCAAGCAGGCGAAAGGAGGTCGGTATTGATAAAAGCATGGGGATCATTGGTGAAACCAGAGCACGAGCCCAATTTAACAGTAAAAACCATCCAGCTATGTAGGTTAGGAGTGACAGAACTAGGGCGGGACGCCGAGCCCTTGGTGGAAAGTTCATGCATCTTAACCATAATCCATTGGTTGCCAGTTGGAGTAACGGTATCAGTTACCCAGACCTAGACTGATACCTTACACAAACCCTGTGAAGAGACTCTCCCCCACAAATTAGGATATTAGTGCATTATTATTCTTCAATCTGGGAGTCAACCAGTGGAAGAAACTTTATCCTCCCTATTTATCGCTGGGGATGTAGGATGCACGAAGACGAGACGACGACGATCGAAGCTGGTACAGAACTACCCCCGCCGATGGGTTCGTGGAGGGACACAGAGAGTCAAAATTAATCATCGGAACTTAAACTTGACCTTTAAAGTATCGAAATGACAAGCGCAGACCCATTAGGCTGAAATGATTCCATACAGTATCGACGACATATACAAGTACCGTACGTGTAATTGTGTAGCAGTACGAAAAGGAATTTGGTTTTGAACTACTTAAATGACATGAAACAAGATCAAGTCATTTATTAAATCAATTTGACTTTATGATCGACGATTACTAAGCTGTCCTCAATATTCGTCATAAACACCGTAGCCTAGATTTATATATGTTAATTAGGTCATGTCTATTAACTCCCTTATTATTATTATTATTATTATTATTATTTAGTTATCCTATGGCTGGTTCAAAAGTGTAAACTTCAGATTGGAAGTATTAAGGATGTAAGGTGACATTTCCACTTCCTTTGCTACCCTCAACCCCCCCCCCCCCCCCCTGAGGCCCCCTCCACCTTCTTTGTTTCCATACTTGTATTGAACTGACTTTGACTTTGGACTTTAACCTCAGATCAACTCTTAAGTTATGATAACATTTTAAGAAGCCTATTATATGACACCAGGTTGTATCTAGATACTAGCCTACACATTTTAATGTCTTTTCCATCTAAGGAAAAGGGTATGCAAGATCTTCATTTCACAAAATGATACCTCTGAGCTCGTATAAATTCCCTGCAGTAAAATTCTGGTGCACAACCTTCTTTTCTTAACATATATCTGAATTGAGAATTATAGTTATCAAAACATACTGCTCTGTTATGTTTTCATAAAACAACAGTGCTACGGTGCATCGATTTGATGTTATAATAATTTATATTTATATAATTTATATAATTTTGAAGTTATCTGATATTCATATCAATGTTTTACAATGATTTTACATTAATTGCAATCCCCTATTGTACAAAATTTGAAGGGAAATGTGTGTCAAAAGTGTTACATGGAAAACAGAGGTACCACATTTCTTCCCAGAACCTTGTCGTTTCATGGAGGATCTCAGAGTAAGGGCCATACACAATATTAGAAATATCCAGGAAAGCCAATTATTATGACAAAGCTTAGAGGGGCAAGCCCATGTGAAGGAGGAGGAGGGGTGTAATGTGTAACAATCCGAGACTGAATGTTAAAGTATTATCATCTTCATGGCCTTTCAGAAACGATGATTGAGTAATGTTCAAAATTCCCAGAAAAATACTTGAATTATGTAAATATCTTTGGGAGATTCAGATCTAGCAGAGAGGTAGGAACTGAAGTCATGCATGGTATGATGTTATATTAATTTTGAACTGTTAATGAAAATGAAATAAGAACTGTCATTACTGTCTGCACGGTGCCTAGAGCTTCATCCCCCCCCCCCCCCCCCCCCACTTTGGCATCTATATTGTGATAGGGGAAACCAGGGCAAAATGGAACACTGGCAAATTAACTTCAATGCCCAGATTTGAAACACATGGTTGAGCTCAATTTTGTCCCTAATTAACAGCAGGATAAAAACGTTCTTAGAGTTTGGGAAAAACCATGATTGTTTAAAACTCTACGTTTCTCTCAGTTAATTTTCCTCCTCTTTTCAGTTTTGCCAAAACCCTCCAGATGAATTCTTAGAGCGACTGGAGAATGCGGTGTACAAAATTATTTGGTCAAACGAACCAGACAACGTAAGTCGGAATACAACTATTGGTGATTTTGTCTGTGGTGAGTTAAGAATGATGCTTTTATGAGCAGCATCCTGAGCCTTTTGGTGGAACCTAATCTGGCATAACAATATTAATTCCAAGCGATGGTTGCCTTAACAATATTAATTCCAAGCGATGGTTGCCTTAACAATATTAATTCCAAGCGATGGTTGCCTTAAAGATATCGATGATAGCTCCGTCGACGAAGTAGTCGCATTTTAGTTTAATGTCGTTTATGTTTCTCATTAATCCGCAATGGCAAATTTTGTGGAATAATTCTGCCATTAGAATCAACGACCTTTTTGAAAGATTGGTATGAAAAAGGTCCAAAGTATTTTAAAGATATATCTTATCAGAGATATGGCAACTTTTCTATCTTTTTCCAATGTCAAGGACAAGTATAACATGCATGCCAACTTTATGGACTACTTTTCACTGGTACAGGGTATATATGTCATCCCAAAATTATGGTGAAAGTCTTGGATACTCTTGCTAAGTTGAGACATCCGAGAAAGGTTTGTAAAAATGATTCACGACATCTGTATCCAGAACCTCTTTAAGTCTCCATCTTCTGCAATGAAGTGGGCTTTTGAGTTTGATGAGTGGGATGTGAACCGGAATGAGATATATTTAAGTTCTTTTACATCATCACTGTCCACCAGACTCGGGTTTTTAAAGATCCTTCATAGATATCTTGCCGTTAATAAATTACTCGCAGAGATGGGCATTGTGAACTCGGATCTTTGCACATTTTGCAAAAGGATGAAACTGAAGATAATTAAACATATTCTTTGGGATTGTAGTGAAATAACTCCTCTTCGGAGGCAGGTCCAGGCAAATCTCTTTGAGAATGCATGTAATCTTTACCCATAGTGGATATTATTTTGGGGCTTTTCGATTCTGAGGTTGCAAAATATAATTTTGTGATTCTCCATGCAAGATAATATGTTTATAATTGTACATGGAAGGATAGTAAAAGGATAGTTACAACACATTGTGAATAATTTACAATCATGTCGTAAAACAGAAGTTTATTGCTCTAAAGAACAATACTACAACAGTTGAACCATAGATGGGATATTATTAAATTGTATGAATTCTTTAGCTACAGTACCTGTCTACTGTCTGCATTGGTGTTTTTATGTTTCCATTACCAGTACACTAAATGGTGTATGTCCTTTTTGTTTATTTGTGATGTTATGTTTTGTTGATTATATTTAAAAAGCATCTCCCTGGTTGTACGACCCACGTCATAAATACATGCAGTCTCTCCAGTGACCATGGACTTTTTTCCAAAAGTGCGCTGAAGACTTATTTTTGGTCTTGTGTCCTTCTTGTGTACTTTCCGATTAGAAAATTTGCACAGACCATGATTCTTCCACACGCTTTTATATACATTTGCATTCTGACAATAGGTTCAATCAAGGCTTCCCACACATCTAAAACTTGAAAGTTCACCAAAAGAGGAGTTTTGACGGATCAATTTGATTGGTCCTGTAGTTCATACAGATCTAAATTTATTCCAATCATGCTAATTAGGTTATATGCAAGTGTCAAAAGATGTAAACGTCCGTTTGATATACAGCTTAAATACAAATGGTTCCAACATATGCTTATTTTTGTCACTCACTTTTATAGCCGGAGGAAACACAGAATTCTGTTTAATTTTACGTAATGAATGAAATGAATTATACTATAGTAACCTTTCTTAGAACATTTGAACCTACGACTGCTTGTCAAACAACCATCCAAATATCAAAAATTATGGCTAAAATCTGCCATATATCCAGGTTTTGACTGAGAACCCATGAGAAAGCTACCTTTGTATAGTTTTAATATGATTTCATCACCTATACTCTTTTTTCATTTTAATATTAAATTGAAGTTTAATATATATTTTATACAAGGACATACTTATATGCAGAATTTGGCATGGGACTCTTTCACCAAGAATGCAGAATGAAACAGATTCAAGCAGATGAAAACACTGGCTAGCAAATTGTGTTGAGGTAGATTGGGAAGAGAAGGGCAGTGACCCACCCAAGAGAGGGTCCTTGGGGTGGGGGAGGGGGCACAGTACAAGAATGTTACCAGTTTATAGGCTAGGATACACCAGATTGCATAGAACCAAAATAAATGGGATAACCCAATCGCTATTAGATCACTGTCTGATAATGAGCACACTATCCCTTGCCAACAGACCATACAAAGTTACAAACCCTGCACTAATGATCATGAGTAGGGGAGGGATAAAATGTTATCAATTAGCAGTTTATCAGGCCCTGAGTCATTAAATGCACATAAACTCTCTCCCTCACATGCCTAGACATATGCCTAGATACTTTCTGTCTGCCATAATGGTTACTACACCTCTACTGTATCGTAAGACTGGAATTTCAGGATGTTTACTGACTGCATACATCTAGCTATGTTAAAGTTACACTGTATAAGTGTAATTTGGTATAAGCAGTACCAGGATCTGACTTTATGTTGGACAACTGCCCCTTCATACACTGTCAGGTAATTCCCCAATTAAGTAATCATTTGTGATGTTAACGAAAAGAATGTTTTTTTTGTGTGCACGTAAGTGGGTTTTCAATTGTTTCGTTTGGTCCTTGTTAGTGATACAAATAACAAGCAATGGTACGAAGTTTGGTTTGGTTCTTGTACCAAGTATCAGTTTTCTCCATGAAAGTTTTTTTAGTATTAACAGCCTGTTTGCTTTTAGAAGGCTACGGTTATTCAAAGTTGATATTTTCATTCTTAAATGGATCATTTATAGTTTACAATCAATTTTTGTCTTTTTTACTAACCGTGTACTTTCACGCTCAATAACCTTGATGTGGTGGTGGCATGGGAAAATCTTTCAAATTTTTAGGTTGATAGTGATTTGTGAAATATTTTGCATAAAACCTGGATACTATATTGAAGGAATGCTTGGGTATATTTTACCTCTATCCTTTACAGTAAAACTGGTTGAGTTTTCACATAATAACGTAAGTCTGTGCTTTCCCTATAAAGTGCAGTTGTCACTATTAAGATGTACTTGGAGTCAATATTGGTACACATCAGGAGATTCCGGAAGAATTCTCAATAAATCTATTCTACCTCTCACTTTCCTAGTGATGAGAGGTATTAGCCACTGATAACATACTTATTGTCACATCAAGAATGACAGACTGAATGTGAACACTTTGTGATCAGTTCACCAGAGACCATAAAGAAATTGAGACTTTTTACTATGTGGAGGTTACCTATAGTATATGGATACAGTGCACACACATGGGCGATATCCTGGCAAGCCAACCTTGCCCCCTCCCTTGCCCTCTTTTCCACAATGAGAAATAGTGATTTTCATATTAAACATTCAATTCTGAGGAATTCTGTACAGCCAAAGTGACAGGAAGGACAAACAAAAGTAGGCAAAATTGGAGTGCTAGCAATGTGTTCATAACTATTCAGTTTTTCAAGATATTTAGTCACCCTCAAATTATGCTTAAACTCATGGAATGCTCGCTCCAAGCTTCAAGGCTAAATTAATGATTATGTATAACTCCTCAGTGCGGCCCTAATGTTATTCCTGTATTGTACAAACTCAAATAACTCAGTCAATGCATGTTCCATAACTTAATGGTCTAGTGTTTTAGACTAAAAAGCCTAGTCACTGTGATTGATGAACCCCAGGTCTTGTAACATGATATTAACATGTCATTTGAGGCCATGAAAGTCTTTTTCAGTTTTACCATTTGCATTATATCAAATGACCTGACCTAATGTGTTTTAGACTAAATAGTCTAGTCACTGTGATTGATGAACCCCCTCCCCCCCCTCTTGTAACATGATATTAACATGTCATTTGAGGCCATGAAATTTTTTTTCAGTTTTACCATTTGCATTATATCAAAAGACCTGACCTAATGTGTTTTAGACTAAATAGTCTAGTCACTGTGATTGATGAACCTCCCCCCTCCCCCCCCCCCTGATATTAACATGTGATTTGAGGCCATGAAAGTCTTTTTCAGTTTCCCATTGACTTTTGCATGATATCAAAAGACCTGACCCTAATGTGTTTTAGACTAAATAGTCTAGTCACTGTGATTGATGAACCCCAGCTCTTGTAACATGATATAAACATGTCATAGGAGGCCATGAAAGTCTTTTTTAAGTTTTCCCATGATATCAAAGGAACCTGGCCTAATGTGTTTTAGACTAAATAGTCTAGTCACTGTGATTGATGAACCCCAGCTCTTGTAACATGATATAAACATGTCATTCGAGGCCATGAAAGCCTTAAGTTTTCCCATTGAATTTGAATTATATCAAAAGACCTGACCTAATCTGTTTTAGACTAAAGTCTAGTCACTGTGATTGATGAACCTCAAGTCTTTACAGGGTTATTTCTCAATGTGCTCTAAATATGAAATTTGGACTGACAACAGCAGGTTTTAACAGTGTGCATCAAATCAAACTTAATTTTGTGCTCAATGTCATCCATCTATATCCTCTGCAGAGCCTTCCATGAGAAGGCTTGATTACACTAGCCTTTCCCAACATGCACACAACTCTTGTCAAGCTATCAGTTCCTGAAGGTAAAGATATTATATCCATTATAAATATAAGTAAGACCCAGCTGCTTTCAATGGCCTCATACAAGAACCTACAATCCCACTTTATCTGTGACCATAAGCCTTCAATAACCTCCGTGCACAAAAGTTAAGTCAGGAGTGGTCCGTAAAGTTGTAAGGTCTCAAAGATCTGTTGTGGAATCACACAGTGAAAGAGAGAACATGTAACATGTTACCTAATGCTTCCATGGTAGTTTCTGTCTGGCTGTCCATAGAAACAGCAACTTTATTAGCTGCAATAACGGAACGTTCCATTATAGATAGACGTACATAGACTGCTGACAAACAATTTGTGAACAATTTGGGATAGTCCATTAGATACTGGAGTGTTTTTAAAATTAATACATCCATTACTAGGTCAATTGAAGGACATTTTCAAATAAATTAAGCAATTGACTACAAATTATTAATTATTCACAAAAAGATTTTGAAAATGTCCCAATCACTTATTTTCTCAAGTTTAAATCCTAAGGGAAAGACACAGTAAAATTTGCATGCCATCCATGCAAAGTGGATTCTTCCAAAACAATCATTGATGCAAATGGTACAGCCCAATGCCTCTGTAATTGCCAATCTTAGCAAGGGAATATATAATAGGTGATGATGTTCTTTACACAACTGAAGGTGCAATTAGCGGCTCAAATGCCATCCCGTGTGAACTGTGATCATGAGGCCTTTTTATTCATTTGTAACTCACAGTTCGATAAAAGGTCTCGGATCTATCTGAACCCAATGAAAGGTCTATTATTACTATACCAGCTTAAAAATGGGTCTACACGAACCATACACCTTTGGAAGAAAGGTTGCAAAAAATCAATATTTCGGTTTAAAAGCTCCAAGAAAGGTCTGCAGCGGTCAAGCCTGATCAGATGGCGGCAGTGATAGAAGTACAAGGAGCGAGTTTCTGTCACTTTATGGCCTTAGCCGCTAATTGGTGGTGGGTTTAAATTTGAGGAGACCTCTTGCCTGTTTATCAGGAAAAGGTCTCAGTCATTAAGAAAAGAAAGAAGTAGTTCAGAGTTAACTCCTTAAAAAGGTTGCAAAGAAATGAAGAATATCATCTTTATTCTTGAACACTGATAGTTCACGTCACATTCTGAAAACAGCTTAAAAAAACTAGTAAAAGTTAGATTAGGTGTGATATATCATAAATATGCACATTTGACAACAAAATGCTGTTGATTTTGGTTTATTTTTCACTCAATATTTGGTCTTTGTCTGGGATAAGGAAAGTTTGATATTCTAACTACAGGCAGTGCAAAGTTAATAGAATACACAAGATTGCAGCGCCTTCATGTTATATATGACATTTAAATCAAGTTTGGAAGAAGAAAACTGGATACAACTTCTGTAGCAAAAGAACGGATAAAATGTACACAAATATAGTTACAAAGGAACAGACCAACTACCATCTTTATGTGATAAAGTGGCATTTTCTTATCTCTGCCCCCCTCCCTCTCCCCTCCCTCTCCACCTGCCCCTATCCTCACCTTTCCCTTTGCCAGAAAATAAAAGATATCAAAGATCAAAGCTGTGCCATGGGACTACCAGTTTGTGAACCCTGTTGTCATACATTTCGTATGTCATATACACACGAACACACACACACACGAACACACACACACACACACGCACGCACATACTTGACCAGCTAGGTTAAAGGTAATACCTGAGTGAAAAGTTAGGTAACAACTGGCTACAAAGGTAATATCTTACTGCCAAATTGTATTTTAATTTCCAAATCTATGTGACTCAGATGAACATGAAAGATATCATTTTGTAATGATTCTACCTAAATAAATGTCACTTTGATTTTCCAGATCTAATGACTCGGGATAAGAAGTTACATGTCCATTTGTAGTGACACTGCCTATTGATATAATGTCAATTTCCAACTCTAGCTACTCAGGCTAACATTAAACATCCATTTACAGTGACATGACATATAGTGATATAATTTCAATTTACATATTTTGCTTCTTGCACTGACCCTGGGTATCACTTTGTAGGGACACTCCCTCCTTGGTAATGATCATTTTAATTTCCAAAACTAGCTATTAACACTAACATTTATCATTTTGCAGTTAAACTACCATCTTTTTGATTTCCCACTCTAGCTACTCAGGCTAACATGAAACATATATTTACTGTGACATGACCCATAGTGATATAATTTCAATTTACAAATCTTGCTTCTTGGACTAACCTTGGGTATCACTCGGTAAGGACCCCCCCACCCCCCCTCCCTGATAATATCATTTTAATGTTCACATCTAGCTACTCAGGCTAACGACACACTTTACTTTGTAGTGACACTAACTCATAATATCATTTTAATCTAGTGACAATGACACACAGTACACTCACATCAGAACAAGTTTGACTGGTCTGGTAGAGTACCACAAGCACTATGCCCCGATACTACTTACCAGCTCGTATGAGCATCAGATTATCATGAGACTGACCAAACTCTATGGTGATAAACTAAGTGTGTAAAAAGCACTCTTTCTTAACACTTTAAAAATGTTAATGTTAAATAATACAATTACTTTGGAAATAATGCTCTGTGAAGTCTAGAGTTCCTATAAAAGCCACTCTAGTCATGTCATAATTATAGCGCCCTCACTAATGGGATATATGGAAATATATAAAAAATTTATATGAAAAATTTGCATACATACTGAAACATTTGTATCAATTATGTAGAGCTGCAAAATCTTGGAAACGGACCAACTAGAATCATTTGATTTAGTGTTTTACTTAGAGTTTTATTTGTTTTCCAAGTTTGGTTATTTAACTGCTGTAATAGAATTACAAAGGAATCTGCTCAGATATGGTAAAACAGTTTCCAAACTACCATGTCTCTTCTAGCAGAACTGTTCCCTGGTTACATGCAAGATTCATCAAACAGGCAAACTGAAACATCTTTTCAATCTCATCTTAGTTGATAGCACAGACAGGCAGTTTGTAGTTTTGCAGTTAGTCAAATATCTCTCTCCCAAACAAGATCCTGACATGAAATTTTTAACAATTATTTTTATTATTATTGTTTTTTTTTTTGGGGGGGGAGGGGAGAATTAAATACTAAACACCAAGAGACCTACAACTGTGAGACTTGATTTACTCTATACAAATTGTTGTGACATCTTGTTCCCTCACATCACAAATAGGTAATACTAAAGACTGTGATTAACACACTTCCCCATATTTAAGTGGAATATTCTACTAGCACTCAGTCCCACTCCTTAGCACAATATACAAAGCCATTGCATACATGCATTGAGATGGGAGAAACTATTATGGGAGAAGGTAAATAATATGTTTGGTATTGCAATTAGGGGAGAGAGAGATTCACATTTTACAAGCAGAAGGGAAAGAAACATCCTAGCTCTTTCGGTGGAATGGCAAGGTTAAGGTCACAGGAAGGCAATGTACAGACTTAAGTTCAGGGATTAGAGTACTTGACACTGAATAATAAGGTGACCTTTTAGTGTACAAAATTACCTGATCTGAACCTTTCTTGACTTTTCGTAGGGTAGATGCAAGCTGTTAGATAAATCTGATCATAGGGACAAAAGGCAGCAATTAAGGCAATTTTCAAGTGGCTACTTCAGTTAAAAAAGAGTTTTCCAACTCTGTTGCAGTTAAATCACTTTATTATAACACCTGAAATCTGGGAAAAAAAGCAGAAAATTGTGGCTGTACTCAACAGAGATAATGCAGTTCACATATGGACTTTAAACAAGATGGCAGATGCAAGTTTTATGATTCCTACTGCAAGTACGTGCAGCAATCTTAGATGACACAAACAAGAAACTAGTCCAGGCACAATCATGTGTTTTGCCGTACAATTGCTGCCAAATTGTGTGAGAAAGCCTTGGCTTTGTACAAGACTGTAAACCTTCAACTGTTTTGTTACAATATATCTTTTTTCTGAATCATGTAATGTAGGAGCAGTGAAATTCAGGCAGGTAGCAACAGGCCCACTCCCTCCCCCCACAGTACAAACAATTCCCCAACTAAGGAGAATTTATTCTGCCGAGACCAACCATGGTTTGGGCTTGGGTGATGCACATTCTGCCAAGGCCAACCATGGTTTGGGCTTGGG
>KN894051.1:1429-22811 GCA_000934455.1 Apostichopus parvimensis
GAACGCTTGGTTGAAGCCGGCAAAGTTTGAGCCAGGAGGGAAGGTGTGATATTTAACAGAGAAGCTGTGGGGCAAACCGGCTAGGGAAGGTTGAATGGTTCAAATATTGAAACCCCTGGGAAAAATAGAATATTGAAAGATAAAAACCAACTAGTCTGACTGACGACAGATTGCTATGAGGCTATAGCCAAGTTTAATTTACCGCCAAAATATAAAGTATTACAGAGAAAGAAAAAAATTCGCTGTCAAATGCAAGAGAGAATTTCGTCATTTTCTATTATCATTTTATGTAAATTTATTTCAAAAGTGTGTGACTGATATAAACCAGATATTTGGAAAGAAATATTAAGAAACCTGTCCAGAATATTGAAGTAGGATGATTTGCCTAACAACCATACGTAATGGCTGACTGTAATTTGCATATGTGTGTAAGGCTGCAGTAGCTGCAAAATCCAGCTCAGCTAGAACAAAATCAATATCAAACAATAGCAGGACAAGCTGCAGCCTGACTGTAGTATGCTGCAGCTCACTCAGCAATCTACTTTTGACATGGTACCTAATCTAAATTTAAAAATTGAACAAAAGTATTTCCGAGAAAGGAATATCAGGCTATCTTTGAATAATCAAATGGCTGGAAGGTGATGCTGTAGGCCTAGAAAATTTGGCTATATTCCTGGCTAACTGCCTCTGGATTTTTGTCAATGTGCCGGTAATTATAAGTAGAACATAAAACACTTCTTTTGAGTGAAGAACATAACCACATGATGAGTTGGTTAACAAACGTCGGTCAAAGAATCGGCGACATTTCCCTGCCTAAGCTAGATAAGCAAATATTACTGCTTACTATCAGCAAATATCATTGAACTGCTCTCAAATTAGCCTCTATAGTTACAGATGTTTATGTAGCTACTTAGTAAAAATAACAGTGACAACTTGATTTTAGCAAGTCGATTCTTTTAAGCACCGGCATTTTTTTTAGCATAAAGTGGCTAAAATTGTGAAGTTCTACGTGTGATCCTTCTCTTAATAGCTAAATTGAGAAGGTATCAAATTTGTGTAAATAGATAACATTACTTGTAGTGATGACCGATTGGGGAGGAAAAAATTACTGACCCACGGCTAAATCGCAGGTTTTGAGGTGATGGATTGTAGCAACTCAAACGCAAACTGATGGATGAAGATCAAAGACATTGGCTAATTCTCTCTTAGAGTTGAGTTACCTGACAGATGGGTTGATATGTAAATCTGCCTTGGGAAGGGTTTAATTTATACTAGAAATTCCAGCTGGATCAATTCATGTATTTATGCAAAAGGCAAGAACTGTGGAGATTCCTGGCACCGATGAAACTCATAGGAATGCAAAAATGGAATTTAATACGTATGCTTTGATTTTATAAATATTTGCCATTTGAGAATTTAGTCATTTTTTCATTCTTTAAAACAGTGGCATTTTTTATTAATGCTAAATTGGATAAAAAAGTGGTACTGTTAAACTTCCTGTAGAAATTAACAAACTATATATATACATATATTCACTGTAGATTCATACATGGCTGATAGAGACTAACCTTCACATTCAACACAATATATTACTTTTAATGTTGAAAATTGTAAATTGGTATTCATCATTTTGTTTGTAATTGTTTTATTTCATGATATTCATATATATATTTCTTTGTTTCGTTTTGATAGCTTCATCTCGGTCAATGTCAGATGGAGGAGGTCTTCTGTGAGAATAAATGCGGAGCAGAGATTCAGCGAAGGCTTCTCCAACAACACATGGAAAAGGAGTGTCCGAAGAGGGCCATACCTTGCAAATTCTGCCATAAGGAATTTGTGTATGAGACCTTACAGGTAAAGGAAAGGTCCTTAATGATGGAATAATCAGATGTATTGCTTATTCATTCATTCCCACAAACATTAGTATAGTAGTGTAGTAGTGTAGGGAGGGGGTGGGTGGATGGAATGGGGCATAAATTGGTATAACTTCATGGCTTCAAGGAGCAGCATTTGGAACCTTTAAAAGGAGCCTCAACTTTGCAGCAGCTTTGGAAGTGAGTTAAGAAAATCCCAAGTATTAATAAACAAGCAAAAAACACTTCCATTCTTCTATATATGGTTTACACACAACGCCGAGAATACCATAAATATTAATATTTAGCGTCACAGTTTGATCAAAGGTTTTGTTATTAAGTGGAGAACAAGATGGTTAGATTCAACATGGCTGAAAATGAAAACAAACGTATGCAGGATTTTGTTTTCATTTTCAAAAGAGAGTTGATTTATTGTCAGAAAATTTTGATCATATGAGCTTTGGGACAGCCGGGGTGGGGGGGGGGGGCAGAGGGGTGTACCAAGCAATTTGTTGTTACTGTGAATGTACAAATGACAATATAATATGTTTAGATTTTTCCTGGTAGAATATACAAATATTCTCATGTACATTACCATCAGTTTAGTTTCTTCAAACTTCAAAAATCTAATAAACAAAACACTTTGATGACCTGTGGGCTCTTGGCCTTGCAAACAGCACCAGAGTGACTAAAACACATTGTCCAGCTTCACGGTGAATAACTTTGAACTATAAACAGTTGAGTGTTGAGTTTCATGGTTTGCCTTGACATAGTTGATGGTATTCCCCCAAACTGAATCAGAAGCAAAAAAAAAAAAAAAAACGGGGTGAATCCTGTCTAAAATGATTTAACCAAGTTGACAAAGGTAATTTGGTGGTGAATATTTTTGCTGCCACTCCTGTTTGATACCCTTGAGGTGCTAAATAAGGTGGTGGTTCTTACAGCGTGTTATAGGTGTGAAGTGGGCCATTAAGACTGGTAAATCACTGTACAGCTATTTACACCAGTGTGTTTTAAGAGGGTTCATAGTTAACGAGGAAAATAGTGTAAAATGTGAGGTCACCTGGACATCAAGATGGCTACACGAAGGGTTTCACAGGTCACATAAGATACCTTTTACAGGTAATAAAGTTGAAAAGAAAACTTTAATAATAAAGATTGCTGTATGTTTTAAATACAGCCATCTTGTAAGTTGTTCATTGTGACCAGTAATCATGCCAAGGTCATGTTAGGTCAGATTTACTTGTGATCATTTGTCAATAACAGAAATCAAAGTTGAATTGAACTGTTTTAGACTTAGCAAAGAGATACTGTACAAAAATGTGAGGGGGTGAGGGCACATCAATGCAGGAGGATTGCCATCCTGGGGGAGGGGATATAAGGGGAGGGGATTACCCCTCATTGAGTAATGTTTGCTTATCTCGGGGGGGGGGGGGGGAAGCTTAGAGCCCAAATGATGCAATCTTTTCCATCGTTTTCCCTACATTTGCATTCCATTTTTCTGTTTTATAACAACATTACCTTTTTTATTGAGCTATACATTTTGAACAATAATGAAACAATTGGGGGGAGGCATGTGCACCCCTGTGTCACTCCCCCCCCCCCTCCTTCCACCTCACCTGTGGCTACTAGTATCTGAAAGATTCTCTAGATCTGAAAAAAAATTCCAACAAATCTGCAAAACATTACTTCATTTCTGTTCTTTTTATTTTTGCTACTCAACTCGTTTGTGATTTACGACTTCAAGAGATTTGTTTTTTTCACATCGACACTGTCTGATTAAACCAGCATAAAATAGAGGAAACCGCTAGACCTATCAAAGGAAGGCCTCTGCTTGACTGGAGTGGTGATTTCACCGCTTTCAACAAGTGTACCAGCAAGTTTAAAAAATAAATGTGTGCTTGATTGGTTGCTTCGTATCAATTCTTGAAGTACACTCTAGAAATACCAGGAGAAGTGCAGAACGTAGTAAAATTGAAGTTTTACCGCCAAACCCAGATTTATACTCTTGATGGGGAAATGCTTGAGTTATAAATGGAGTGTGTCTTTATTTATAGACAGATTTACTCATGAATGGTTTTGTGATAAGGTTTAGAATTGTTTGTTTCTTGTTGTAGCTATTGGAGGGGGTTGTCTATTGAACGAGACTAGTATTAGGCAATCGTGAGAATGACTAGTTATTTTTGGATTTTAGAATTGTTTGTTTCTAGTTGTAGCTATTGGAGGGGATTGTCTGTTGATAGAGACTTGTATTAGGCAATCGTGAGAATGACTAGTTATTTTGGATTTTAGAAGTGTTTGTTTCTTGTTGTAGCTATTGGAGGGCTTGTTAAAGAAGACTTGTATTAGTCTGTCTTGGGAATGACTAATTGTACTAATTTAGAAGTGTTCAAATTGCCGAAGGTATTTTGCAGATATGAATAAAATAAGAAGAGAACACAAGAATCAGTTTTAGCTTCCATCATAGAGCTGCTTATGAACACCACCCCCCCCCACCCCCCCTCTCCTCCCTTATAAAATAGAAACTAGAAATATGCTGGGTTCTTTTAATGGTCGAAAACTTTAAAAGTCATGTGACCAGTTTAGCATATGAATTTTAGATTGCCATCGTTTTTCTGTTCATTTTTTCATGTGGAAAGCATTAAAACAGGGTTTGTAAAGCACTTTTCCATATTCAATATTGGGTTTTGTTAAAAACTTATCAATAATATATTATCCATTATTTATGATCCATAGTATTTTATCAATAATCAATATAATAATATATCATCAATTATATTTTCAAATACCACCACTATGTCATAGAAACCCTTGTGAAGAATATTTCAAGCAAATTAAGGTTTAATTGTGTCATGTGTGTAAACTTGATCAAATCGTCCTTGTTGTAAATGATGGCAGTTAATAGGTAGAACTGACTTCAAACCTGTGACCTTTAATCCTGAGGTCACTGGTTAGAAATCCTGTTTAAGCCCAAGGTTTTCTTTGCTCTTGTTAAAAATTTATTTCTAATTTCCCAGTCAGTTTTCCGCCGATGGTTTACCTTATATGTATGAAGAAGGTCCACCATCACTTTTAAATTCCTTCTATTAGAGTTCATTGTGTCATGCAAATCTTTAAAGGTAGTCAGTGTAGGCCCAAATTATAGCACGCTATAATTGCTAGAAGTTTTCCAAAAGTACTTTCCTTGAGTTCTTTACTTGCCAAATCGTTCTCAGACATTTTTAAGGAACACACAAGATGACTGAATGTCCCAGTGAGGACAATTTCCTCCAAGGTGGTAATAAAAACAGTTTAAGAATTTTGATCAAAGCTGACCATATTTGAATATCTAGCATATTCTGGGCCAATACAGCATACCCTTAAAGTTGTCCAAATCTTTGCTTTTATTTATTGCAAGAAAATATTTATTTTCATTAGCTAAAAGACTCCACCAAAGTAGTAAGTTAGTTATCAGTGGGTTACACAGAGACTAGATCTACTGTATGTATGTTTAAACAAAAAATTGGGGGGGAGGGTTGTGAAAATTTGTATTAACAAGTTTGGTGATAATCATATCCTACTCATTAATCAATAAACTTATTCTTTTCTCCACTTAGAATCATCTTCACCAGTGTCCAAGGTATCTGGTCTCTTGTCCGAATCGCTGTGAGATGGGTAAAGTTCCCAGAGAGGATATGGAGAAACATACCAAGATCAGCTGTTCTGGGTCTACCGCCCTCTGCCCATTCAGTTCACACGGCTGCAAACATAAAGTGAGAGATTTTCTGTTTTTGTACTTTAACACTTAAAATAAACTTATGAGACAAAATGACAACCAAACTTGAAAAGAGCAAAGAAATTTAGGATAGTACACGATTTTAATCAGTGATCTCAGGATTATAAGCCCTGCCCTCCCCTACCCTGCCCTACTCTGCTCTGCCCTGCCCTACCCTGTCCTGCCCTACCCTGCTCTACCCTGCTCTGCCCTGCTCTACCCTTCTCTACCCTACCCTGCTCTACCCTGCTCTACCCTGCCTTGCCCCTGCCCTACCCTGCCCTACCCTGCCCTGCCCTGCTCTACCTTGCCCTGCCCTCCCCTGCCCTGCCTTGCTCTCTACCATCCCATCTATCCATCCCTTATTATAAAGTGGTGATTCCTATATAGCCATTTCTTTGCCTAGGGTGTTAGTCAGATGTCACAGTATCTTTGCATAAAGTGTATAAACCAGGGATCATGTCACAATTTCATTTGATATAACCCAGAAATCAGCAGAGAATGGACTGTTTTGACAGTTAGTTATATTAAAGAAATTTCTTGACATCTTTTAATATCATTTTAAATGTAAAAAGGCATGTCAACCCCTTTACCTTACTCTGTCTACTTTTGTTATAGGAGATCATATTTTTTAATACATTACAATTACCATATTACCAAAGAGAGATTCAAATTTTGTCTGTTGTGCAAATTTGATTTGAAAACATTTCTTTCTCTATTTCTTTTGCTTGATGTTAACTTTCAGGGTCCAAAGTTCAACATGGATAAACATGTCGCTGAGAGCACCAAGGAACATTTGACGCTGATGTGTAAATACGTGCAACAACAACAGAAGACCATCGAGAGGCTCCAGGCCCAGGTCAACGAACTATCTCTGAACACAGACGGACAACTCCTGTGGAAGATTGACCGCTACTCGCAGAGAGTCGCAAACGCCAAGTCTGAATCCGAGATAGAACTCTGCAGTCCTCCGTTCTTTACCGGTCGCTACGGTTACAAGCTCCAGGTCTCCCTGTTTCCTAATGGTAACGGCTCCGGTGAGGGCAGCCACCTCTCGGTCTACGTGCGCGTGATGTGCGGGGAGTACGACTCCCTCCTCAAGTGGCCCTTCACCCACCCCATCTCCTTCACGCTCCTGGACCAGGCAGACAACTCGCCGAAGCGTATGCACATCAAAGAGAGCTTCAAGCCGGAGCCGACCTGGAAGAACTTCCAGCGACCCAGCAAAGACGTGCACACCTTAGGGTACGGCTACCCGACCTTCGTCTCTCACGTATTCTTAAAGACTCGGCACTACGTGAAGAACGACGTGATGTTCTTGAGAGTCAAGGTGGATTACACGAATGCATCTCTGGGACCAAAGATAATAAAGACGGAAGAGTAAAGAGCGTGCAATATCAAAAAAAAACAAAAAAAAAAACACTGGGGATTTTATTGTCACTGCAACGGCAGTTTTATGTTTGGATCCTTGTCGCATATTTTTACCTCTGTTTTTTTTTTATTTTAATCAATCTTTCAGTATTTATTGATTTATTTCTTGATTTATCATGATGAATGTCTATACCTTTTTTTTTCTTTTTATGTTTTGCTTGTTTACTTGTTCATTTGTGTTGTTAATATATATTTGCCTATTCTTGGACCATTTTTTTTTCTTTTTCAGAAGAAGAATACAGAGCCAGTGTGTTGTACAGGCTACTGCAATAGTGAAGAGAATTTTCTGTTCTTTGTTGTAAACAATTTTTCTTCCAATTTATATATGTAATTAACTTTTAATTGTACATTTTTTACCCACCATGCAATTGGGCTTCCAGTTTACACTCTAATCTATTGTTATGTTAATTCACCAAAGCATTGTACTGTCTTGAAATTATGATTGTTGTTTAATATTGTTGCAAATCTTTGAAAAAGATTTTCATCAACTCCTTTTATCGTAAATATTGTGATGTTTGTCCTGATTATGATAGAATGTCTTCGGTGATGTTTGGTCCCACCCAGCAATGCTTCTGTATTGGCCCATGCTACAATATATTACTGTGAGTCCATAATAACATTGCCACAAAGTGTGATATCAACTTGAAAGTGATGATATTTGACACAGTGATTTGTAGCTGAAGTTTGCTTACTTTTTTGAAGGGCAGAAGGTATACTCATATAAGATTTTTCATTTGCAATTATTCAATTTTCTCACTCATTTTACGATGTGTACACCGTTTTCATTCTTAAGTAATGACCAATTGTTCACAAGCACAAATTTTTTGACTTGAGATTTAAAAGTAAGTTACTTGAATTTATTTCACTGCGTTTGTTACATTCATCATCTTGAAGAAAAAACAATCAATATGCACCAGCTATAACAAATGTTTTGAAGACAGAAATGTGTAGTAATGTTGTGAATAGACTGTTGAGTCTGCTTTGAAAACAGGAATTTAAATAAGGTTTGTAGACAGGAATTTCAAGTAGGTTTGTGGACAGGAATTTCAAGTAGGTTTGTGGACAGGAATTTCATGTAGGTTTGTGTTCAAGAATGTAAACCTATGTACTGAGAACAGGAATTTAAAGTTAGGTTTATTGAGTTTGACTAAAGTTTGATGTTCCTGATACAGGATTTTTCCCAAACTCTACAGGAATTTAAATCTTGTGAATTATAGTCATTGCTTAGTTCTCAGCAGTGGTGGGTCCAGGTTTGCCCTAAAAGGAGGTCTCCAGTATCGGTAGATACCAAGTTAGTGGATAAGAAAATATTGTTAAAATGGAAAATTGTGTCCCTCTTAAATTTGTTAATAGTCCTCCTTAACTTGTGGGTGGCCCTCCTTAATTTGTTGGTGGCCCTCCTGAAATTGTTGGTGGCCCTCCTGAAATTCCAGGCTACCGGCCTGAAACGGGCAAAAAAAAGTTGTGAAAATCATGGATTAAGTTTTTGACTTTTGAGTTTAAAGAGGTATCATTTTGTTGGCCTCAAAAGCTTTGTCTGTGATAAAAATATAGTTCAACATTTTTTATTTTGTTCCTTAAATTTCTCTATTAATGTTGCATCACCAGCCCGAAGATTTTAACGTCTTCCACGTCAGGAAGTTAAAAATATATTTTAAATGATCTGATTCGGCTCTCGTCAGTATAGAGGATGGGATGTATAAGCTGCAAAATGGATACCTCAGGTGAACCTCAATTTTAATTTGATGCACCGATTTTTTTTAAATAATTTCAAGTGTGAGTGAAATTCCTCTGTGAGTTTGGTCCTCCAAGGATTTTCAGAAGGGCTTTTAAAAATTCTGAAGGTGTGTTGTCTGTCAAAATTAAAACTTTGAAAAATGACTTGGTTGAATGTGGAAATTTTCCAATCGCAGGCAAGAAAATATACCTTTAGAAAACTCAACTATGCTGATAATTCAAGGCAAGGTGTTCTCTTGATTTTAATACGTTATATTCTTGCAACGTTGAACTTTAAAGTCGAAATTATGTCTGAAGATTAAAACAAACGCACAATGAAATTACATGTTTATGCTGTAGGATGCTTTTCAGACATTATCTTATTTAAAGGGTAGTCCAGAGGTTTTTTTTTTTTTTCAAGTTCACTTATGATACAAAACTGTGATACTTTCAACATCAAAAATGCAATTTGTAGGAATTGCTTGCAATTTTCACCAGGTTGCTTAAGCGTATATGTTCCTGGAATATTCTTCTAAGTATTTTCATATTTATATTCAGCAAATGAATTACATTACAAAGTTCTACAAGAATCTTCTGTACTTTTGTGATTTGTGAGATATTAAACATATTTGCTAAAGTTCAACTAAATGCATCCAATGAGTCAGGAAAGTTTAATAGTTAGCAAGTAGAACAGGAATCTTTGAGAGACTCAAGATGCTGTATTTCATATTTGGATGGTAAGCGGGGGGGGGGGGGGGGGGGGGGGGGGAGGGGTGAAGGAGATAAAGGAGGTAGTAGGGAGGGATATGAGAGAGGGGAGATAAGGGAGGGGTGGGAGAAAGATAAGGGAGGGAGTTTCCACTATCCCTTTTATCCTGCCAATGGCTGAAATACTCGATGCCAACAGGTTTAAAGTATGTTGAAATCCTTGCAAGAGACCATTGATTCTACATAGGTATGTGTACTAAATTAACAGTCACATTTCATATGTGGTATGGTGGCTGTGTTTAAGGTACTATGCAAAACTTCAGGTGAACAATTAATACCTTATGGTCAGTATTGGTGAAGGCAAGACATCAATTTGTGGAAGGCTTTAATAAGTGCTAGACAGATGCAGAGAAAAGTCAAAGGAGAGAGGATGGATAGAGAGGTGAAGGGAGAGGGGAGGGAGTGGGTAAATTGTGGCCTAAACTCATCCCTGTGCTACCTTTCAGTATAAATGGTCGCATGGAAAGAAAGTTACCAGTGAGGGGTCAAACATGGGTCCTAAAGCTGTGGGATATCACAAGAAGATTTGGTGTGAACCTATTATCTTGAAGCAGTATGGCAAGAACAGATAAATGTTCTTTTTGAAATTATGTTTACATTATTCAGCACAAAGTTCTGTTCATATTATCAGCAATGTTTGCAAACCATCATTATGTGTATAAATACATATTGTAATATAATGAAAACTTCCTCTGATTTTTGTTTCTTATTTTAATATGCTTTTCAAGTTTGTATATTTAATAATTGGAGAGTGCGTGCATGACGTTTCGATGCTAGCCTGACCTTTGTGACGGTAGGTATGAGTTTACCATATAAAGGGAGTATAAGAAAGTTGCATAGGATATAAAACTTCAACGGTGTTTACTACAGAGGATATGTAACCTAATTTGCATATTAATGCCTCAGCAGGTGTATTCGACAGGGGTGTAGAATACCTGTAAGTTTAATAGGCTTTGGTTATAAATGTTATAGACACTGCTGTCCTCACATCCCTGGGGTTACATCCGTGTAGACGTGAGATCTAATTTTAGGGGTTCTTGTTATTAAGTAGAACCGAGGGATATATTTTATTAGAGTAGTTGGGAATAGGGTGTAAGCCATTATTACAAAATATTACAAGCTCAAAGGCATACTGAAAGAGAAACAGACCACAAATTTAAATTTGACGGAAAACCTTCCTTGGACGATTGAGCCGAGTATTTTAATTCGCCGGGAACGTGACGTCTAATTTAATTGTCTTCGATGAATAATTTATAGGTTCATATTCTATGTAATAAGTACTCTTTTAAACCTTTGAGCAACATTAAGAGATATTAAGAGAACAATTTTGAGATCAAAGTGACACAAGTGGAAAATAAAAGACTCTTGACAAATTCTTTATAAGTTTTAGCAAGCAGTTAGTACTTTTTATTCTTACAAATTTGAATAAGAAAAAAAATCCCACATCCAAAACACACAAAAAAAGGGAGGAAAAAAGATGAATATCAAATTATTATACATATTTCAATTAATTATGATTAACAGCTTTAAATGGCAAAGTTTGATTTTAAAAACATGAATATTCATAAATAGGTTTCTTTTTCACAAAACTTATCAGCATCTATACTTTGGTTGAACTGCATTTACTTCAAAATGTGAAAAAAAAAGAAAAAAGTAATGAACAAGATTTGCCAAATCTACCATGATGAGTTTTATTAAAGTCCAATAGCAAGACCAAACATTCCATTCAAAAATGTTTTCAAAAACACACCATCTCATATATTTCCCTTCAAAGCAGTACATGAAGTGGTTTACAAACAAATTCTACACACTGCATTTACAAGTTTTTAATCACCAAGAGATATTTATCTAGCTGGATGGAAGATCACAATGTTACCTTCCTCAACATCAATCACGATCCACCTAGTTGTATGTATGTAGGTTTGTTGCAGTAATGACACAGATAGACTGTTTAACTCTACTGATGAAACAAAATGAAACACTTAGCTTACTTTGCAAATAAGAGTCAAGGCTGACGATGCTACTATCATCAACCGCTGATGCTATTATCATCAACCGCTGATGCTATTATCATCAAACACTGATGCTATTATCATCAACCGCTGATGCTATTATCATCAACCGCTGATGCTATTATCATCAAACACTGATGCTACTATCATCAACCGCTGATGTTATTATCATCAACCGCTGATGCTATTATCATCAACCGCTGAGGAAAATGACCAGCTTATCAAACCTTTATCGATGAGACAACCAACTCCCTGGACTTTTACAGAACACTGTAAAAATTGTCAAAAGTGAATTTTGATGGAACGGTGGAATAAGAAACGAAAGCAGGTTCTGAAATCCTTGTCAGTTTACATTTATATTTATTTTTTTTTTTAATTTACCAGAAGTATCATGTGTTTTAATATTTCTTATTAATTTCTTGGAAAGAAAATTTAAAACAATTACATCAACATTCTATGACTCTGTTTCCCTAGTCAGATGTTTGAGCAGGAGATGGAGAAATTAACAACATTTTAGTTTTTTTTAATTTCACTATAAATGATTTCTACTGACCTTATGAGAAAGAAGATAGTTAAGCATTGGTTTGTGATACATCAAAAGATATTTTCAGAATAAATTGTTGTAATTTTTAAACTTTTAACAATTTAATCTGATCTGGATTTATACCAGAAATAATGTTAATTTTGTGGAGAAAAACAAAGTAAAAGAAACAAATCAAGATCCTTTATATTGTGAAGTATCAGTAGAGAATCCTACTAGAAGAAAACTATAAAAAATCAATATTTCTCATCTGTACAGAAAGGCACAACTATTAACTGAATAAATGAAAGTCCATATTTGACTAAAACCAATTCACAAAATGAATTATATGAACAAAAAAATAAAAATTACAGAAGCAATTAATATATACGCAAGTGTTGAATCAACTAAGAAAAAAAAATAATTAAAATAAAAATAGAATTCCTTCTGGATGATAACATTACCATCCAATCAAGGCTATAAAGCTAGGATAGAATTAACTTTGTAAATTAAGATAAGAAATACCAAATCGGGTGTCTGCCTTGTCTAAACATTGGGTCCATACATCCTAGATATGCATCACAAATGATGATAAAGATGGGCCACCACATAGGCCAAAGATGGAGCACACACAACTAGATTGGTCAGTCATGCTAGGATGGGCCCATACATTTCCAAAAAGGACCAAAGTAGATTACATGGACCTAGCATGCCTCCATGGGTCATACATGCCTGGATAAGCTGATGGATCACATATACCTGGTTGCACAACACATGCTATGATTGGCCATACATGACCTGATGGACCTTAAATGATTAGATGGGCCATATATGCATCCATAGATCCTACATGCCTGGATGAGCTGGACATGACTAAACGAACCTCACATGATAAGATGAATCACGCATCCCTGGTTGTGCAACACGTTATGATCGGCAAACATGACCTGATGGACCTTAAATGATTACATGGGGCATTTATGCCTCCATGGGTCCTACATGCCTGGATGAGCTGCACATGACTAAACGAACCTCACATGATAAGATGGATCACGCATCCCTGGTTGTGCAACACATGCTATGATAAGCCTTCGGAATGAGAATATGAGTCCGAGAATAAAGGCCAGGCAGGCCTTCCTCACAATATCACTGTACGAGTCCTCTCATTAATTCCAAGATCACTATCTTAACCACTCACTCACACTGCTGCCCAAATTGAAAGAAATTTGCTCGTTAAATTATGTATAAAAATAAAAGAGCTGATCTTAATGACATCTGAATGGTTTCTGGCATGTTTACTTTCTTTTTACAGCACACTTAAATACATTTATCTGACGACCGTTGTTTAACATCACTACGACAGAACTTTTCAAGAGACTTTTGAATTTACAATGCACTATTGAAAATGGAAAGTTTTGCTATCCCAATTTATGTTTTTTTTTTTTTTGATTGAATGTAACCTTATCATAAAATTTTATTGTAAATCAAATTGTTATCGAAATGTCTTTGTATGTCTGTGAGTTGAAATTTGAAGTTTGTTACTTCAACAATGAGAGAAGAAGAGAAGATAAAAAATTATATTAATGATAAGAAAAATACAAAATAGTGTTGTCTTATTCTACTGCAGCATTCAAGAACAACAGGTACAACTGTATAGCTTCAACATTGTTTCCTTTCCTTTGTTTCCTTTCCATTGTTTACTTTCCTTTGTTTCATTTGTTACATATCCATTGTTTCCATTCCTTTGTTTTCTTTCCTTTGTTTCCTTTCCTTTGTTTCTTTTCCTTTGTTTCTTTCCTTTGTTTCCTTTCCTTTGTTACCTTTCTATTGTTTCCTTCCCTAATGAAAGCTGCTCTGCAAAGAATAGCTTCTGTTTAGCAATATAGATGCTTATAACAACTGTCTACCTTTTCTAACAGTTTTTATCCATTTAAATGTTTGGGTGCAAGCCCTGTCACCATCAGAAAGTGCAGTTGACCGATTCAGATGGAATTTGATATGGTAACTGTTTGTTATGGGAGATTGAGCACACTATAACTACAGGTAGTTGCATACTGACTTCAAAATCACAAATCGAAAGTGAAAATGCCAATTAATCCAACGTTTTACTGACAAAGTAAGCTGTCACAGACTCATTTGAGAACAGAAACACATCAAGTTACAAGAACAATTTTACAGCAGCTTATTTTGGCTGTGAATGCTTCTAATTTTTATTATCCTGTTACTTGATACTCCAAATACCATTAAAACTCAATTCATTGGTGTGATTGGTTAATGTTCATATCAAATATGGAAAGAAGAACATTTTTGAACAGTTCATGTTTTGCTCTCTGCATGTGATTTATGCCCATGTCGAGAAATGCCGAATCGAAAAAAATCAAATAAACTCGCTAAATTGATGCCATATTTTGCTTTACTTGATGCAAGCAAATTTTGCAGAGAGCGAACGTTTCATCATTTGTGAACTTTATATTGAGTGATATTTGGTAAAAATTATTGAAATTTGGCACAGGAATTGCAAAATGCTGAATCACTGTGTCACGAGATTGTGCTTCCATTCTTAAAGAAGAAAGCGTTTTAATAATTCTTTCATATCAGAACATGATTTTCATTACAAATAATGAAGAACAGAATCTTCATTCTCGTCATCATCTTTTAAACTCATTTATGTAATGCTGAGTAAACGAATGCTCATTAATAGTTGACCTTCTCAAAAGAACTTTGGTTTCCCTATTTAGCTTCTTTAAACTTTTCCTTTCAGTTTGCTTGCCTCAAGAAAAACACAGAACTGCTGCTAAAGATCACATTTCTAATATCAAACCACTCCTTAATTTATCTTTTGTAAAGCTTCTTTTTATTGATTGAGTATTATTTTATTTTTTTCTATTTTTTTTTATATCACTACATTTTATATATAAGCATTCTCGTTAATACCCAACTTTTACATAAACAAGAAAAAGTCAGTTAAAAATATAAAAAGGAAAAAAAGGTGAAAACAATTTAGCTAAATAACTTTTCAAAGCAAGTATGGCAGTAGGGTTTATCGTTCTGTTCTTTGAACGTGCCCTTGTTTAGCTGTTTCATGCAATAAGAACAGACAAAGTGCTCCGGGTGGAACTTCTTCTGCATGGCAGTGATGCATCGTCCAGTGATGGGCTTGTTGCAGCCGGCGCAGAGGGAACCCCTCACTGCGTGATAATGGATCTCGCAGTACGGGATGCTATCATGGTCGAAGAAACTGCCACCGTTGAATGGTATGCGGCACTCCTGGAGAGAAGCAGAGAACAGACTGTCAAGTGTGTGTGTGTGTGTTTAATAGAAATGATTTGAAAGTTTGGTGAAGTTGCCACGTGGCCATTACTATTGTAGTGTGTGTGTATAATAGAAAATTATTTGAAAGTTTGGTGGAAGTGGCCATAACAATTGTTGTGTGTGTGTGTGTGTGTTGAATACAAATGATTTGAAAGTTTGGTGGAAGTGGCCATAACTATTGTAGTGTCTGTGTGTTTGTTTAATATAAATTATTTGAAAGTTTCATGGAAGAGGCCATGTGAACATATCTTTTGTAGTGTGTGTGTGTTTAATACAATTATTTGAAAGTTTAGTGGACGTGGACGTGGCCATGTGGCCATTACTATTTGTGTGTGTGTTTAATACAATTATTTGAAAGTTTGGTGGTAGTGGCCATTACTATTGTACTGTGTGTGTGTTGAATACACATGATTTGAAGGTTTCATGGAAGTGGCCATATTGACATAACTATTGTAGTGTGTGTGTGTTTGATACAATTATTTGAAAGTTTGTTGGAAGTGGCCACGTGGACATAGCTATTGTAAATTTTTTCACTTAAGAGAAAACTTCCAGAAAGTTAGTTTCCAGCATAAGTGGTAGGAATGGGTCTTAAAGTAATGAAACTGCCTATATAAGGGGGTGACCGAGACATCTTTACCTGGGAAAAATGACAGGGAGTTAATTATTCCTCGCATTCCCCCCAGCTCCACGATTCAAAAATGATGTGTTGTGACCAAAAGTGTAGTGTATTGCCAGGCTATTAAAGTAGCTACACACACAGGTTAGGGGAACACAGAAATATATGATCGATTTAATTTACCGGTTAATTTCCTCCCGGGTCACAAAGTGATTTGTATCCACAGTGTTGATAAATGTGTGTGTGTGTACTGTTGTTTACTAACTTCCAGTAACTGTACCATTAATTGCATCTTAGTCAATGTGAAATCGATTGCAATTTAAATCAATCAGTGTACCGTTGAATCCTCAATCATCATAAAGTACTACATATTGGGTGACTTAGAAACAGTGGCAACTTAAAGACTAGGGAATTCAAAAACATATGGTCGTCCAGGAAATGTTGGGGAAGCAAGGTACTAGATTTTAAATCTTTATGACTTCAATCACAGATATTTAAATCCATTTATCATGAATCTTTGATAGGGACTCACCCCGCAGACAAAACAGTCTGGGTGCCACTGCACATTCAGGGCAGTTATGTAATTATCCATGATGGCACGATGGCATCCGCCACACTTAGGGGCAAACATGTCAAAGTAGTCCTCGGGGCAGTAAGCCTTGCCGTTCTTCTCGTGGAAGCCGTCTTTGCCAAAGTTCTTGCCGCACTGAGCGCAGAAGAAATGTTCTGGATGCCAGGTCTGTTCCAGGGCAGTGATGCACGTCTGAGAAAGAACGAAACCGAACGAGGATGGTATCATCGAATAGGTACAAAACCTGGCTAAAAAAAAGCAGTGTAGTAGAGGGGGGCAATATTAAAATTGAGTTAAAGACAATAACATTCTGATGTGTGGTTGTCCATCTGTGACATCACAACTTTGATATTGCACCATGTATTAACTCAATAATTATGAATAATTACTTTCAAAATAATATCTCTGAAAAACAGAACAAGATACCTAGACAGGGAAAGGAACCAATGTGTGCTTCCTTTTCTTTCATCTGTCATATGTATTTTTTCCTAGCCTTCAGACATTTTTTTATCCCTACAAAGTTGACCGGAAGACAAAATATGTCTTACGGAGACGTGAAAAGTGGGGCGCTCTGAAGAGCAGTACTTTCAAACGATATTCCCTTTACTTACACCTAGTATAGCACCGTTGCAATAAGCGCAACGGGGAGAGAAAAGATTGTGGTAATCATTCTCGCAGTAAGCCTTCTCATCGCGCTCGAAAAAGTTTTCCATTCCCAGCTCCTGCTGACAGTGGTCGCACACAAAGTGCTCGGGATGCCAGGTTTTACCAAGAGCAGTCACAATCTGAGGGAGAGAAAGGATACAAAGTTAAAGGGGAAGAATAGTCCAGTGTTTGACAATGTGACACTTATACGTGAAAGAAAAAATAGGGACACAAACCCAACTATGGTCTTAAGCTTATACGAAATAAGATCTCTAAGATTAACAAATAAATCCATCCAATCGGCTAAGAATTTTTTTGCTTCTTTTAGGAGATTTCCTGGTATCTCAAGTCGTGTCTGGGTGTTGTCATCTTGACAAATCCGTGATGCGATATTGCCGCTAGGTTCTGAAACCTGTTTATGCTTTTCTTTGTTTTCTCTTCAGATTTTCAGTGTATAATATTTACAGTGTTGATGCTGAAACCAATGCCATCATTAGGTGATATTAAGAGCTTGAATATTTTAGACAAAACCCAAGTTCAACAAGAAGCTTGGTTTATGATCTTTAGGGCAGATTTTGTAGATCATATGCCTTAAGATGATATCACACACACCTACTGTGATCCACTTCCTTAAACATTCAGAGGTTCAGACGACGGTCAACAAAGGTTACGATCAACTGACCATATCCGGAGTTACGGACAAGATTTCCTGGAGCGGTTTTCAAATACGGTGTGGATATATAATTCTTTTTAATTCAAGTTTTATACTGTCTGTCACTGGGATATCCCTTCAATAACCATATAATTACCATATAATTACAATATTAATGCATGCTGGCTTTCCATATGGCATCAAACTCATTATAATGCTGCCCGACATACTGTATCTCCGGTTTAATCATCAAATCATATCCTCCCACAGAAGACTACTCTAGTGACCCTTAGCCTAGTTTTAAATCAACGGTGTTGTGCGACAATCCTTTATGGCTGCTCATGTTATTTTACATCTGTCTATTAGGTCTATCACACATCTGCCGTTAGATGAACGGTACATTTATACTAATGCAGCTATTTCCTGCTATCTGATGATGAACTCATGAATGTAAATAACCTAAACACTATGGGGTAAATTAATACCTGGTGAGTTACTTTCATTATGTTAAACTCCAACAGGGATATGACACAAAGATAGGAATAATGCAGTTAGGAGGTACAACATGCTGGAGGATGAATTGGTGTGAGGCCAAACAGCTGCAAAATAAAACAACTTGAAGGAACAACATCCAAAGGCTGGATGTGTTGGGGATGTTGGGTGGTGGTTTCAATGCCCCGGGGGGGGGGGGGTGATGGAGTAATAGTGGCACAAAATACAGGAGAATGAATGAGAAGAACCATCAATTCAATCTAAGGGTATAGAATGTACATGAGGGGCTACAACACCAGAGTACTGTATGGAACAGATAGTGCTAAATATAGCAAAAGTGTTGCTAAAGTTCTCTCAAATTGAGTCTTCATCTTTCACAGTACTATTCTCTAACTAGCAGATATTTTTTCACACGATTGTTTTCTAAAAGACATAATTTGATTACCTGTCCGACAATCTGTTTGTTGCAAGCAGCACAATGGCCCTTGGCCACTGTGTTCACTCCCTGTCGGCTGACATCAGAGTGTAGATGGCCTAGCATTGAATCCAGCTGATCTCCACCACTGTTACAAGAAAATAAACAAATAAATACATATAAAAATTAGGATGAATGAAACCTTGAAAAATTCATCATCTCGAGATAAATTCACTTTTTCTGCATTTTCAATATTTTTTAGACAATTCGTAAGAGTCCTAATACCACTGAAGAGGGAGCACCAATGATTACTAGCCATGATACCAATGCTCTTTCCTGTCCCTTAACCATAATATCAACCTAAACCCTTCAAGAATAAATATTATTCATAACTGGCTCAGAATTCTAGGAATCTTTTGATTTGTTTGTAAATAAACAGCTTCTGTTGTACAATTGCCATGCAGTTCTTTTCTGGTGTGTCCTGTACAAAGAAAATATAGTAGCGTCTTGACCACAAAATAGAGCTTACAATAGTGAGCACGTTTTGCTACTGTATACTCAGATCACAGGGGAAGCAATTAATGACTGGAAAGGTTCTCCCTCTGCTACGGGAATGTTGAGATATATATATAGAGGGGGACATTTATACGTATAGTTCTAGACATAGTGATTGGGTACAGTACATAGCCCATTATATAGCTAGTACAGTTATAGTACAGTTATGAATGGAAAGTTTCATTAATTGATCGATTGCATTGCATCAATGTTTTCGTATCAATCCAAGACAAATAACAAAGACTGGACACCCTGTTTTTGCTTCAAATTCTCCTTCACTGGATCTTGGCAACTGGGCCAAAATTTTTGCAAAAATAGTAAGTCATGTCATGTCAAGTCAAGTAAGTCATAGTAAGTCAAAAATAGTAAGTCATAATAAGTCATGATTGTGTGATTTATTTACTTCAAAATCTACTATCATCTACTATCAAAACAAAGTTTGTAGGGTTAGGGATCAGTTAGTTCCTGTTTATAATGGGATGCCTAATGATGCTTTACTGGAACTTCATATCAATGAATTAGTTGGCTTAACTGAGAAATAAACAAAATAGCTATTCCAGGTCAACAGCTGCATAATTAAATTCACACAAGCTTGATTTCACAAAAATACACCTTCCATTATATTTTGAGGTTACCAGTCACTGGGCGATAAGTTGAGTTTATGCCATTCCAAGACGTTTGATAAATCGATTTAAGAACATTGAAACCTTTAAACTTTTTTTTTTTATATAATCTGGCGGCTGACTATTCGAAATGAATTTAAAGCAAGAGCTTTCCAGAGAGGAATTTTCAAGCTTCTTCTTGTCATGATTTTTTCATAGTTTTCTCCAAAATTCTGTTAATTTCCTTCACACAGAAACTACAGAGAGACTACAGGGATCTTAACTGCTTTGCTATGTTTACTGCAGTATTAATGAATATCACAAATTCACCGACACCCAACCAGAGAAAACAGCCCAAAATCACATCTACCGTGACAAATTGACAATGTGGACAAAAACATAACAACCAGCTGCATATATAGCCTTTCTAAATTGCGAGTAACATTAGACTGATCACATGCTATAGGCGGAACATATGTTATTTCAGACACCATAACTGACAGCCGTTATCATAATAAATCATTTTACATTTAAGCGGGCTTCATATTTCTGATTTATAGATTACAGACAAAGGGAAGCAATCATTTTCTTACTGTGTTTTTTGTTGGCCAGCCAAGCTGATCATTTTTTTTCAGTACCAGCAGAAATCTCAAGAATATGCAATTTCTTATTTATATTTTTTTGATCTACAAATACATGCGACATCTGTACTGATTGAAACCATCACTATACAAGCTGATAACGACTAGTTTATGAACTATCAACTATGACAGAGACGAACATATCTAGCATTATTTTCATCCGATAGTTCCAATGGATGCTACCCACACTTTGTGAGGAATCTGAGATGTGACATAAATCCAGTGGCGTGCCCTCCCCCAAAACAACTGTGCCCCCCCCCAGATGCGATTTGTAGTGTTAAAGTAAATACTCAAACAAAAGCATTATCTGCCTCAGTTAAAAACATAAATATTGGACAGACTAAGCCTGAAAATTCTTGAACATAAAGTTATTTCAAGTTTGCATCTATTTAAGGAACCTTAATCAAAAATTTCTCTAAGGGGAGGGGGATACCCCTTAGACCCCTCCCCCAGGACGGCATTCACAAATAAACATTGTGCCCTCCCCCCCCCCCTAGATGTGACTTGTAGTGTTAAATATAAATACTCAAACAAACACTTTATCTGCCTCAACTGAAAACATAAATATTGGACAGACTAAGCCTGAAAACTCTTTAACAGAAAGTTACTTCAAGTTTGCATCTACTTTAGGACCCTTAATTAATCAAAAATTCTCAAAGAGCAGGGTGGGAACCCACTCCCCTTAGACCCCTCCCCCAGTATGGCATTCACAAATAAACAGTGTTCCCCTAATTAAGTGATGTGCCCCCCTGTGCCCCCCAAGATTGAAATGTCTGGCGACGCCACTGCATATATTCACCTCCAGTCTTTTCATCTTCTGCATGTTA
>KN894054.1:0-23401 GCA_000934455.1 Apostichopus parvimensis
TGTATGAACTTAAAGGAATATTAGGGTTTCATATAGTAATGGGAACATCATCTGTGGAATCGGCCTGGACTGAAGAAAATTCGAGAAATGACATCATTATTAAATTTTTAAGTTTACGGAGCATTCCAGATGCTTAAGATACCAGTATTCTATAGGTGAAGTCTATCTTGAATTTAACCAGAATTGCCAGGTGGAGAGTAATTCAGACACTATAAAGTAGTTTTCTTCTTTTTGGACTATGAGATATTGACATTCTCCATCAAGTGGAGTATGTATCTTAACTTTGAATGTACACAATAAAAGACCCTACAGGTAACCAGATTAATTTCCATCAACTGCTTATTGTCATTCGAGGTAAATATTACAATTTCAAAAACGTGAAAAACAGTCACGCATGTATGTAGAATTGACTAAGAAAGGACCATGTCAAGGATTTTGAAGACATTTTCAAGAATATGACAAAAAGGATAAACAATGTACCTCACATGATAGGGAACAATAATAGAAAGAAATTTATTCCAAACAGGTATAAATTTGTTCAGGATCATTGTCACACTATTCATTAACATTCTATATACAACAAACCAACCTTAAAAGACACAATGTTCACCTCTTGGAACATTACAGTAGATACTCTATCAGAGTATCTTGACCTAAGTTTAAGGAAAAAAAAGTACAGGGAGCTCTGTCAGTAAATTATCCTTCATAATGCATTATATTAGTTTGTTTTTTAGTATACAGTATATTAGTCTTCAACTTAGGGGAGTTTCACCTTTACTAAAACCAAAACCAACCAAAAGTGTCAGAAAAGTTGAAATAAGTTAATTAATCACCTGTTAATAGGCTGTTGAGTCTGAAAAAAACATTTGAATTGGGGGAGGGAGGGATTAGTTGCAAAAGAGACACAAATCACATAATACCATTCTAAGTAACAAAAGCAGTTTTAAGTACTTCCTTGTTGCAATATTTTCAAAATGGATAATTAATATTTAATTCCATGCTGATCAAGGCAACCTTCTTTGAGGCCATGGTAGATGGGCTACACTAATAATTAACAGTTTCAAGTCAATTCAAATTCTTTATGGTTTCTTGAAGAAAGGTGTACTCCAGCGATGTCAACAAGGAAGTATTATAGAAACCTGTAGCACTAACAAAAACTGAAAGAAGTATGACTTTGTCTCCAATTCAATACTAAAAGTCAAGTACCTTTGAAAAAGACTGTACAGTTCACTTTCTCAGACCAAAATGAAAAACAAAGAGGTTATCAGTCACCATTCTTAGTTCTTAATTAACTAACTTACAACAATTTATCACTGTCAATAGGTTCAAGAGCGGGAGGAGGAAGCCTCTCTATCACATTTACATACTTAAATTGGTAGTTTCTTTGTCGACAACAACAACAAGCAGTTCGCACAGTTTAAGGTTTAAATATAGCATCACTTCAAATAATTGATCAGTTCATGAATTAAATATCTTATATGTCCAAGAATTTCCACCAATTCCTTGGAGAATCTGAAAACTTATTCCACACATTTGTCTATGAACATTATTGATTGGTACTAAATACTAAATGTCCACACTATGTACTGTTTTTTCAAAGAAAGGTCTAACAAAAAGAAAGACAATGAAGTAACCAGGAGCAGCTATTAAAGACTAACTTTAATTAACAGTAAAATTGAAGCCAAAGAAAATGTACTTTAACTCCATATACACTGATAACACTATATGCTTCATTATGAAGTACTGAAGTTTACATGATCCCTTATATACAAAATTATTCAAACACAAAGGTTTAGAGATCTGCTATAATATTATAATATAAACAGAATTAAACACATCATGGAATGAAAATAACACTTTTTGTGTTTGTCTTTCCTTTATTTTATCATTAACAATATTTGAAAATTCTAGCTATACTATATTTAAGCACAATTGCAATCACCTTTAACACAATAGTATTAAACATGAACATGAACATACAGTAAAGTTATATTTTAATTGAACACTTTGATTTCCAACAATGTTTTATAAGAATATTTGAAAGTCAATTGTGTACTGTGCATAAGTACTGTAGCAACTTGTGACTTGTGAGATAAGCTTGGAGAATAATTTAGTCAAATGAATGAGTGGATATTTTTAGGGAGGGGGGAGGGGGGGAGGGGGAGGAAGAATTGTTACAGTACGAGCACAGCATCTCAAGCATTTTGCAACATACTGCATTAACATTCTGGATGTTATGGTTATATTCCAGTTCTAACCAGAAAGACCTGAACAACGATACTATTTAAAAGGAGAGAAAAACAAGTTTAATGTGGAACATATATATGAGCAATGGACTGTGCATTACCGTAGTTACAGTATCTTCTCCCCGTCGATGAGTAATTACCGTGGGACGGCTTGGGTTAATAACAATTGTACATAAATTCAATCTTTAATAATTGTAGACAAGTAGTCTTTGTGGCTATAATGGTGCAGTTTATACATGTATGTATTATGGTGCAATTTGGGAATTTTCATGATTTCACTGTTAAAAGTGATGGAATGGTAAACCTTTCTTGGAAGTGTGCCAGCAAGTCTCCCAATGTGTTTTTCACAAGCATCACAATGTTATTTTTTGTGTTGTTTGCAAACAGTTGGTTACTTTATATGTCAGCTCATTTATTTGTTGCCAATGTAAAGAATACAGAAATATCTCCAATTTATTCCTTCTAGAGCTTCCTTTTATTAAAATGTATTATATTTGCAACAGAATGAAAATAATTTGTAATTTGTGATCCCCCAGGAGAATTTCAGATGCATTCCACAAATCTACTAGTTAAAACTTGGTGCCATTTTTATTAACTTGTCCAGATTTACATCAGTTTTGGTAAAACCATACATTTACATATTACATGTACAGTATACGTAGTATATGAAGTTCAAATAGCAGTATAGTGCTCAATACAACTGGTGCATAGCTATATAGATGTATTTACACACACATATACAGTAGTATGTACATGTTTTTAACACATTGCAAAAGCTAGATGTGTAAGACTAATAAATATTCTTTTAGAAATAAGTCAAAGTTGCCAGTGAAAAGTCTTAAGCACACAATAATTCATCCCACCATGCATATACACACATGCGGTGTCATACCGATACATACAGTGTTGTACACCAGTTTGAGTTCAGTTCCTCTTGGGTGTTCCAGAACGTTGTCTTTTTGAAGTTGTTTCTTTTCGTGACATTTGCATTTGATTGACTGTAAGTACAGCTATCCCTGTTCTGGGTTTGCAGAATTTGCACTGAACTAGGGCAACGAACGACCTTCGAAGCCTTTTATTGACTCCTGCATAGACGATGGGGTTGATGGCCGAATTAAACAAGACCATGATACAACTTGCATAATGCAGCACAAGGTTGTCAAAGCTTGCATAATGAATGAGGTGAGCTACCAGCATTGGGCACCAGCACACAAGAAACGCCAGGTACACGACCAGCATCATGCGAGTGACAGCGATCTCCTCTCTAGAAAACATAGCTTGCCTAATCCCATCCCTCTCGGAAGAAGTGACCTCAACTCTCCTGCGACTGATGCGGATCTTTCGAAACGTCAGGACAAAAAGGAATGGTATCAACACCATGCAAGATGTGCATGCCCAAACAAGCAGACCACTCAAACACCACCAGGAACGGGTGTCTTTATTCTTCAAAAAGCAGGCCTGGATTGGGACCACATACTCCGTGTCGCCACAAACAGAGAGTGTCAGCACTGTAGTCAATGCAGAGAGACTCCACGTTCCACACACTGCTACCAGGGTTCCACTTCTGCTGAATATCTTCCGGTAGACCTGCCTCGGTCTGGTTATCATGAGATAACGATCAAAGGCTATACACTGCAACGTATTCAGCGAGGCGAACACGCATACAAACGTCACATGAAGACTGATAGGGCACATGGGTCCATCGGACAGTGGACGGCCCACAAACATCCCCCAAATAATGGTGACCATACCGGTGAACAAACTGCCCAAGTCTGCGACAGATAAATTGGCAATCAAGGCATTGGATGTCGTGTGAAGCTGCTTTACAAGGATCAAAGAGAGAAGTACGAGAATGTTACCTGCTACGCCTATGATGAGAACGACAGCAACAATGACACAGACTACAATGAAGTGTGCCCTCGGTAGCTCTGGTTGCATCGTCCAATCAAAGGGTAGACCCTGTTCATATAAACCACTTGACGAATTCATCTTGAAACTAATCAGTCTAAACTATACTGATGCACCAACAAAATTTTCCAAGTTGAATCTGTGGGTTTGTGATGTACACATTTGTCTTCAATGGGCTAAAACTTGGACGTCTGTGCATTCAGTTGATATCCGCCACCATCTGGTTGCTAACAATATTTTAACATCCAACCTGCAGAAAACTTGACAGTTGAATAACAAATTCACAAAATAGTATACAGCGAAGCTACGTATATACATGAATCTGCTGGGATTTCATCTCCCACACAGCAACTTCAATAGAAATCAAATATCTCTAAGATTCCAAATGATTTTGCCTAATCTTTCAGATTACCATTTCTACAGTAATCTGCTGTATTCCACAGAAATTGTAGCTTGAAATGGCAATTTTAATGGAAACTTCTGTGAGCAAACTGTCATCAAAGTCATCAATTTTAAAATTTTAAGTGCTGAATACTGAAGCAAATCTTAGAGATTTCCAGCCAAGAAAATTAGAATTCAAGTCCAAAGGAAGAAAGATTCAAATGATTTTTTCAGGCAATGGGCATATCACCATGCCCCTTCAATATGTTTCATAACAGTAGGTGCATGTAAGGTCTCCTTTAAGGCTGCAATTACTGGAACTCAATGTAGCAGAAGAGAAGACTATTTTGTGATTATGAATAATATATGGGTATAAAACTCCTGCCATCACTAAAATCTCACCGGTTCATTTTGAGTTAAATGCAGCATGAAAGTTGGAAAATGGTTTGAGCAATCACAATTAGCATTTCACCTATCAGGAAACGTCAATATCAAAGTAACAATTCTCGAAACAAAAAAAAACTTCACAAAAAAATATAAAAACTAGACTGTCAGCAATCAGCATGTGCTGATTGGAGTAGTGTGACAGTGAGACGAAACTTGAGATGAGACTTTCCAATGAAGCGAAATTTAAAATAATTTATTGCTGACAAGTTTTTAGTTTTATATCAGAGGAAAGTAGAATCTGTAATTCTTCTTTATTTACTTATAGAAATTATTTCCAGAAATGTTTCCATGTGAAGCACCACTTGTTATAATTACCATTCAGCTGAAATCATATCCTTTTCCCCAATCCAAAGCCACATATCATGAAGGGCAATAATATTGCTTCCCATCCATCTCAAATGTCTTAATACTGTCCCAATTTCCACTGTTATATAAATTTTAGCTCAAATTTCTCCTTTTCTGCGGCATTAACGTCAGAAAACTCTTCATCCATAGCTTCCTTCTAAGAACTGGCAATAAATCTTCCAGGTTAACTTAATTTAAAGTTTAAGAACCAACTTGATATTAAATACAGAGAGGTTTACTTTTGTTTAATCATCAAATATATACATCTGCGAAGGAATTAACTGCTGGTTTCGCACAATGGTAACCTTTCTACAGAGTTAAATGTACTTCAGGAAGATTTCTAAGTCTGGGTGAATTGTTATTAAATTAGAGTTGATAGCTAGGTTTAATGTTTTAATGCATCACTTCAAGTGCAATGTTTGTGGATAGCAAACGACAAAAGGTTTAATGTAATTTCAGGTTACTAAACATAGATACGTCAGATTGATAAACTTTGTAGGAATCTCTACAAACAGAGGAGGAGATGTACGAATGAGAGCATTGATAAACTTTAGTAGATCTGTGTAACACAAAACATCCAGAAGGGAGAAAGTATTAACGAACCATACACAAATTGGCACAATTCATAACAGCCAACCTTTCAGTTTGAATAGATTCAAGCAAAAGCTGAGGCTTTTATCATGCATTAAAATCATGTGAATCAAATCAGTTCTACACTTTGATGACGTCACATTGAGTATAGTCATAGTAAACCTACAACCAATTTACCTGCTAATATTGTATGCTAGCATTACGTCTTGCACAAAAGCTTAAACTTATAATAGATATACACAAATTGGTTTAATTCCTGTAAAGCTTAAACTGTTAACATCAGTACTTCTTGACTATCTTTTGAACTGTAGAACTCTGCAAATAAACTGTACAAGGAGATGGAACTTATTGGAAACGAAAGAAAGATATTTTGGGTGTCTGGCTGTAGATACAGTGAACTGCTACATTCTATTCATGAACAGTTATAAATACAACATACACTGAAGGAAATGTCATTATAAAATTTTCATCACTGTGAAGCACAAATAAGCATGACTGACTTGTACAGGTTTTCCAGTGTTCTGAGGTGAATATATATATACAGTACGTATCTTCTTGACATCAATTATACAAAAACAGTATTTTTAGGACCCAAAAAACAATCTGTTTAAGTAATTTTGGACACAGTCACTTTTCTTTCACCTACAAACCCAAACTTGTTGGACAATCAATATCATCACTCAGAAGCTACAATGGAAAGATTGCTCTAAATTATATAGTACACAAAAGTCAGTTATGAATGGACATATATATCAATTTGGAATTTTGCACTATGTACGTGTCACACTTTATTTTCTCTCCCGCAGTGTCAAAGAAGAATAAGTGCTTACAAATATTGAAAAAGAATTTACTTTTGGACTAGAAATCCTGTGCAATATATAACTTTTGCAGGGCAAATTGCTGGTGGTAGTCTGGTCGTACAAGACCACCAAATTTCTGTCTGGACGACCGAAATCAACTTTGAAGGTCTTCCGACAGAGGACTAGTTGTGTACATTAAATTCAGATCGCATTGTAACTAAATACCCTTAAGGGGATATCTCCCCAAATGTTGGTATTCTATTCACCAAACCTACACATCTCTCCTACAATGTACACATTGGTCATTATTTATTTGCTACATTTCTTTTTCGGGGAACCAAATTTGCTGGTTAGACAACCAAAAACTAAGGCCTGATGTCCAAGGGACAACAACAAAATATCCTTAAAAAAAGTTGCCGTGTTTGTGACTATCTGTATTTAACCACTGCTGCTGATGCAGTTTAAAGTGAAGAGTAATTTGTATGTGCCAGTGAATAATTTTATTTTCAAATCTGGTAAAATATAGCAGTTTTGAATTGTATGAATTTATTTCGGATTAAGAATACTATCAATACTAAAATACTATGGCTGCTATAATAACCTGCTACACATGTTTGCACTTAGTGTAGCAACTTCGTCCATTTGCATAGCATTCCTGTGTACTGTGTCAACCGAGGATCGCATCCTCCATATCATTCAATATAAGAATGATTCATTTGGGTTGCCTCGCGTTAGCCACTCTACACACCATGACCTCGCATATGATTGCGTGAAGCCATCTGGTCACCACTTGATATGTGGTAATGATTTACACTATAGGCATAGACCATAAGTGTACTATTATATAAAAGAGTTTTCAAACTTGATAATTTATGGCACTCTGAAACCCTATCATGCTGCTGATATTATATTCAAAACAATCAGATCTTCATACATAAACAAACGGCAAAATGCAATTAACAACGAGCACATAAAACCAGTGCTATATCTGATTAATAATTTTAAAGCTTATTCTTGACCAATATAAATTTTTCCCTCACTCCCCTGGCATGTGCTAGTAGTAAAAATTTATGGGGCAAATCGTCTAAAACTCCAATTATGGGAATATCTTGATATCAATGGGACGTCAGACCGAAATGATACACACTAAAAGTTCTTATGCGCAGTATGTGAGACTGGCTTCACTTTCAGTACAGATTTGGTCAAACTACATATTTTTTAAATTTCTCTAGATCCAATGCTCTCAAGAAAAGAGTAAATAGCGTTCAGGACTGCGTATATCTTTTCATGCCAAAAAATGGAATATATACAAGGAATATTAAATTGATTTAGTATAGCATCATAAAATGCCATGCAAAATTGGCAAATTGCTATATATTCAAGACAAGTGTAAAGATGTAAATAGCACGTTTTGTGCACAGGAACCATAGTATTTCATAAGGGAAAGTCTTACTGCCTTTAAAACTGTTACACAAAATTGGAGCAGGCACTTAAATATTCCTAGATATATACTGTTATAACTTTGAATGAAGCTTTGTTAATCTTTCTGGAATACAAAAACTTTAATGCATTGCAAAAACATGTGAAATTTGAATTGCGACCTTTAATCATTATTCAAGACCATTTACAAAACTGTTTGTTTTTACAGCTACATGCTTCCTTCCACACCTAAATTCTGGTTATTCTGCCCCCCTCAATCCCCCCCCCCCCAAAAAAACAAGAGATGAGAGAGAGACTACCCAAAATGCAAAGTGCTACGAATCATAATCAACAGCATGACATATGTTCAATTAAAGTCTTCTCTCATCACATCAAACCTGTTAACAACTTGTAAACAAATGAATAATTAATTGCAACAGAAAGTACTATGGCTCAGTGACGACAAGCTGCCAAGGTCATACTTGAGAGATGGGAATTTACTTGAGTGTCATTTGGGAGAGAAAATTATCTTTAAAAACCATGGTTAAAATGATGAAGATATCTCTACGCTTAAATACATCTCGATTTATATACTATGTCAAAATGGAAAATACATGTCATCCACTGTCAAGATTTGATAAAGGTGAAGGACACAGAATTTGCTGAGAGTTACGGGTGTACAAACGTGACATTACAAGGTTTATGAACAGTAAGTATATTTTTGATTGCAATGAGTTTCTTTTTTTTTGCTTTTAAACTTTCATCTCTGCATCAAAAATGTAAATCACCACCTTTAAAATCACCAGTGCAATATCTAAGATAAGAATCAAGATTACTTCAGTTTATTAGGTAGGATGAACGGAATAGTATACCTGAAATGCATAATGAATTTCTCAAATTGAATTGCCTTTGCATGGTTTTCTTTTTCAGGGTATGAACATCAAACATACATGTACGGTATAGAGATGAAGTGAATCCAATAATATGTGTGTTTTTTCTTGTTTTCCATTTTCCTTCCAATACACATAAATGCTGTAAATTTCTTAAAACCACAGTTGAGATTTCAAATTTCGTATAGCCAACACGATGAAATACTCTAGTACAAGAAGAAATAGTATTTCAAAGAAGACACTCTGCAAGCACATAAAATACAAAGAAAATCCAGCCTTGGATATTCTTTGGGAAAATAAATTGTCCAACACTGCACCACTCAAATCTTTTAGTGTCCATCAAAACTGCTTATTATTTACATTCCATCAAGAATTAATACAGAAACTCATTTTACCACACATGATCTAAAGCTTATAAAATACACAACGTTAAATTGATAAATTGCAAAGATTGACATGAATACAGTATGATCTTTCATGAATGGTTCCCATTCATACTCTCACCCTTTCTTAACTTTTCAATTTCCTTTATTGGTTTCCTAAAAGGGAAAAATATGAAGTCACTCTTACCAACCTTGCAAACTTGTGAAGGGGACCAGGGATTGTGAAGCCGGTGGCGATGACTATAACACGGATCCCAAAGTCGATAATTACTATTATGGTTGGATTCGTCCTACACAGCAGCATACAGAAAGGTTGTACTCAAAGCCGAAGTGTATTAATAAGGTCATACATCCGAAGTCTATGCATGCTAATTTCTTCAATGCTGCCCTCCTTACCTTTCGGGAAACATTTCATATTGTAGTTTTGATTAGATCAGTACTTGCTAACTAAAGGTTTATAATGCATGTTCCTATGTAGACACACATTAATGATGGCACTGATTGGGATATAGATGGATAGAAGACTATTCTTTGTTAATTAACCTGACAACAAACAGACTGCCGTTCCATATCCAAAAGAAATCAGAATTTTTATGATGTGTCAACGCAGAGGACACTACTAGCATATATGCAATACTAATACCAATCCTACTACTAAAAAAAATATACTTACCAACATTTCAACCTGGTGTAGAAAACAAGACTGTAAATCGGCAGGGACATTCCTTACGTTTGGTGTGGTTGCTATGACAACCAATGGCCATTCCTTGCCACCCTTGCAGGTAGCATTACTTGTAATCGTTTCTCTCAGAGATGCAATGACCCGAGGATCTACAAAATAAATTGAAGTTTTGTGAATGCTTTTTGAGAATTTTCCTCCAGATTTTATTCAAGAGAATGTTTTGCACAAAGTTGCTGTTTTAGGATTCCATAAAAGAGTTTTCAAACTTGATAATTTATGGCACTCTGAAACCCTATCATGCTGCTGATATTATATTCAAAACAATCAGATCTTCATACATAAACAAACGGCAAAATGCAATTAACAACGAGCACATAAAACCACTGCTATATCTGATTAATAATTTTAAAGCTTATTCTTGACCAGTATAAATTTTTCCCTCACTCCCTGGCATGTGCTAGTAGTAAAAATTTATGGGGCAAATCGTCTAAAACTCCAATTATGGGAATATCTTGATATCAATGGGACGTCAGACCGAAATGTAAGTATACACACTAAAAGTTCCTATGCGCAGCATGCGAGATTGGCTTCACTTTCAGTACAGATTTGGTCAAACTACATATTTTTTAAATTTCTCTAGATCCAATGCTCTTAAGAATAGAGTAAATAGCATTCAGGACTACATATATATATTTTCATGCCAAAAAAATGAAATATATACAAGGAATATTAAATTGATTTAGTATAGCATCACAAAATGCCATGCAAAATTGGCAAATTGCTATATATTCAAGACAAGTGTAAAGATGTGAATAGCATGTTTTGTGCACAGGAACCATGGTATTTCATATGAGAAAATCCTACTGCCTTTAAACTGTTACACAAAATTGGAACAGTCACTTAAATATTCCCAGATATATATTGTAATAACTTTGAAGGAGGCTTTGATAATCTTTCTGGAAATACAAAAATGTTAAAGCATTGCAAACACATGTGAAATTTGAATTGGGACCTTTAGTCACTATTTAAGACCATTTACAAAACTGTTTCTATGTTTGTTTTTACAGCTACATGCTTCCTTCCACACCTAAATTCTGGTTTATTCTGCCCCCCCTCCACCTCCCTCCCCCCCCCAAGAAAAAAGGTTGAGAGGGAGAGTACCCAAACTGCAAAGTGCTAAGAATTGTAATCAACAGCATGACATATGTGGTTCAATTAAAGTCTTCTCTCATCACATCAAACCTGTTAACAACTTGTAAACAAATGAATAATTAATTGCAACAGAAAGTATTATGGCTCAGTGACGACAAGCTGCCAAGGTCATATTTGAGAGATGTGCGTCATTTTTGTGAAGATCAGAATTTACTTGAGTATCTTTTGGGAGAAAAAATTATCTTTAAAAACCACATGTGGTTAAAATGATGAAGATATCTCTACGTTTAAAAACATCTCGATTTATATACTGTATTAAAATGGAAAATACATGTCGTCCACTGTCAAGATCTGATAAAGGTGAAGGACACAGACTTTGCTGAGAGTTACCTGTGTACAAACGTGACATTACAAGGTTTACTTTATGAACAGTAAGTTTATCTTTGATTGCCATGAGTTTCGTTTTTTTTGCTCTTAAACTTTCACCTCTGCATCAAATATGTAAATCACCACCTTTAAATCACCAGTGCAATATCTAAGATAAGAATCAGGATTACTTCAATCTACTAGACCTAGGATGAACAGAATAGTATACCTGAAAATGTATAATGAATTCTCAAATTGAAGTGCCTTTGCATGGTTTTCTTTTTCAGGGTATTGTTATGATGCAGCATGTTACTTTAAAGGTTTGCTACTCTAATTGCTGTTATGCACGTCTTAAATGGTTATGTATTATTATGCTCATTTGTAAACGTACAGCACAATCAGTGCAGTTCCAAGTTACGGTCGAGTAACCTTACCGAATGTCATATAAATTAGTTTGCAAGGAGTGGCTCCGTCTCTTCTCCCAGTGGCACCAGCCTGTACGTCCCGCAACGTCGAGACAACCATGAAGTCTGCCTAGCACTAACAAAAACCCACCTTTCCGTTCCGGCCTTTCTTCACCATGCCAACCAATCTGTGTGTGACTCTGTCTTACATCTCTTTTGGATACCACCATGTTCATGTTTTCTTCTGGAACTGTTATTTACCTTACATGGTCCTGTTCTCTTCCGGAACTGTTATTTACTTAAAGCTCCTTCCTGAAGCTTCCAGACACACCCGCCCTGTTACTTGAGCGAACACTGACTTCCCTGGGATGTGACACCCTGAAGCTAACTTAAAGTATCCCGGTATGTACTGCATTTATGCTAAGTTATATTTTTTTTTACCAAGAGACACAGATTACATTCATTTTAAAGACAATACCTCTCTTATCTACTTTATTGTATTCGTTTCCCCAAACCATAATATCTGGACAGTATGAACATCAAACATACATGTACGGTGTAAGAGATGAAGTGAAGCCAATAATATGTGTGTTTTTTCTTGTTTCTATTTGCCTTCCAATACTCACACATGTTGTAAATTTCTTAAAACCACAGTTGAGATTTAAAATATCGTACAGCCAACACGATGAATACTCTAGTACAACAACAAATAGTATTTCAAAGAAGACACTTTGCAAGCACGTAAAATACAAAGAAAATCCAGTCTTGGAAATTCTTTTGGAAAATAACTGTCCAGCACTGCACCACTCAAATCTATTAGTGTGGAAGAAACTTGAAATCCCTACCATCAAAACTGCTTATTATTTACATTCCATCAAGAATTCATACAGAAACTCATTTTACCAGACATAATCTAAAGCTTATAGAATACACAACGATAAATTGTAAATATTAAAATGAATATGATCTTTCATGAATGGTTCCATTAATACTCTCCCCCTTTCTTACATTTCACTTTCCTTTATTGGTTTCCCAAAAAGGAAAAATATGAAGACACTCTTACCGACCTTGCAAAATTGTGAGAGGGACCACGGATTGTGAAGTCGGTGGCAATGACTATAACACGGATCCCAAAGTCGATAATTACTATTATGGTTGGATTCGTCCTACACAGCAGCATACAGAAAGGTTGTACTCAAAGCCGAAGTGTATTAATAAGGTCGTACATCCTGAGTCTTTGCATGCCAATTTCTTCAATGCTGCCTTCAATACCATTCGGGAAACATTGCAACCTTTAGTTTTGATTAGACTAGTGCTTTGCTAACTAAAGGTTTATAATGCATGTTCCTATGTAGACACACATTAATGATGGCACTGATATAGATGCAGGGATGTGCCCACGCTGGGCGGCCCCGCCCAGCACTAAAAATTACTGCCCAGCACTGTCTTAAAAATCGTTAATCCCACCCAGCACTATTTTCATCTGAAATCCTGACATTCCTAACAATATATTCAACATAAATTGGGCCTAGCCTATGCCAAAATCATACAGACTAATAATGCATCAGTTAGGCATACGAGAAACATTACTTGCTGCTCTCAATCGGTCCCTTGTAAAATCTATTTGAAACAAACTAATAACTTTTACTAGGTACGTAATATATTTCACTAAAAAAAAAAATCAAAAATGTAAATTGTTAGCAAAACTAGTGTATGTGCTTAAAAAGCTACACAAGTGCCAGCATTTGGCATCTGAGCACCTTCAAAAATCGAAAAATTTCTCAAAGGGAAGGGGGACCCACTCCCCCTTAGACCCCTCCTCCAGGACGGCGATCAGTACACGCGGCACTCAGGAAATCCTGGGCACATCCCTGTAGATGGATAGATGACTATTCTGGGATAATTAAAATTACAACATGCAGACTGCCATACCATATATCCAAAAGTAATCAGAATTTTTATGATGTGTCATCGCAGAGGACACTACTAGCATATATGCAATACTAATACCAATCCTACTACTATATAAAACATATTTTAAAAAATTATACTTACCAACATTTCAACCTGGTGTAGAAAACAAGACTGTAAATCGGCGGGGACATTCCTTACGTTTGGTGTGGTTGCTATGACAACCAATGGCCATTCCTTGCCACCCTTGCAGGTAGCATTACTTGTAATCGTTTCTCTCAGAGATGCAATGACTCGAGGATCTACAAAAAAAATTGAAGTTTTGTGATTGCTTCTTGAGAATTATCATCCAGATTTATTTAAGAGAATGTTTTGCACAAAGTTGCTGTTTTAGGATTCCAATCGTGACTATAGGTCCTGGTGAATATGTAATATCTTGAAATTACCTCAACATTGGGCAACATAGTTCATTAAGTTACTTGTGTTCATATTTTGTGATACTTTGACCATAATCAGAGAGCTTTGATCACACCAAGATGAAAATTGAGTAATGTTTAGACAATCTCTGATTTCTTTCACAGGCAAATTGGCATTTGCGATTGTATTGTCCAAGTGGTTTATATAGGTCATATTAATTGCAGTGTTAAATTGCAGGGCAAATTTTAATGCTTTGGAGGTCGCCTGACGGGCTGCTAGTTGTTTACATCAAATTCAGATTGCATTGTATTACCTAAATACGGCGAATTAGGTAAATTGACGACTTTGTATCACTCCCGAAGCTGGTGTTCTATTCACCAAACCTACACATCTCTCCTACAGAGTACAAAATGTTACTAGATATTTTGCTACATTTTTGCAACCAAGTCTGCTGTTTGGACAACCAAAATGTAAGGCCTTGATGTCTAAGTGGAAACCAGACAAAAATTCCTGAAAATTTGCCCTGACTTGTGTGGAACTAAAAAACAAAATCGGGTGTAATTTTCTACCACCCCACCACAACAATTAGAAGAAAAAAACTGTCACTACATACTGCCAAAAAAGTGCCAATTAAAAACTTAAATAGCTGTAATTTTTATACCTTCTTCTTCCCCATCTCTGTCCTTAGCAAGAGCTTGAATATTTCTCATCAGAAATATACAAGGAGAGGCAATGTTTGCTATGGATACAAAAAATTAAGCAGAAAGGAATTAATATTTGAAGTAACCAAGTTATATGTTACCAAAGACAACCATCTTCACTTAATAATCAACACAATTAAATGTGTCTTTCTGCTTAGAAAACATTTGTAATCACTTTCAATGAAAATTGTTACACCTTCTTGATTTCAGTTTTTGCCATACATTAACACATGCTCAACAAATTGAGATCACTAACCTTGTACAGATGTCTTTTATTATTCCTTTTTAGTTTAAAATCAAAACCTACACTGCAATTGACATTAACAGGAGTTAAATTGCAGAAAATTGACACTGCATCATAGCTTCTACTGATTCACAAAGAGCAACAGCAATGAAGACACGATTTAGATTGCCTGCCAGCATTTTTCAGTTTTTCTAAAACACTTTGTTCAAAAGCAAAAACAAAGAAAGAATCCTTTAAGGGTCCGAAAATGGTGCATAAGTCTGGATAGAGATAACCACACGATGCCAATGAAGTAACATAATTGAGGAGGGAGCAAAGGGTGGTCAGATGGGAAAGGTTTATACTAATGTGCGACATCACACAATCTCAGAGCGTATGTTGCCACCACGTATCCTTACTATCAAAATTTATGGTATATAAAGATGAGGAAATCCCATGGTGAACACTCAATGGCCAGCCTTCTAAATAATATCAGTTTCACATTAAATATGATTGCTGAAACGTTCTGAATACAACACAAATTCCTGCATAACTGGAAGTTACTGATTATCAATACTGCTTCGACGTGCCTTTGAAAGCAACAATGTGGTCACGTAACGAGACAATGTAATATGACGTAATAACTCCATCCTTACCCTTGAAGAAGGCGTTATTTATTTTGGCCTCTGTAGCGGCTGATGTATCTGCGAGAAGGTTGTAGCAGTTGACGATGTAACAATGAATATTCAACAGGCGACACATGGCCCTGACAACAGTTGACTTCCCACATCCAACAGGCCCAACCAAGAGTAAAGAAGCAGCCAATCGTTCACATTCAGGACTGCAGAAATTAATAATCCAGACAAACCAAGGGATAAAGTTAATAACATTCGTAATATAATAATTGAAACTATTACATGACTTACAGAGTTTGAATTACATAATAACTTATTTGCTTTATAACTTATAAAAGTTTAGCAGTTTGCAGTCCATTATTGTTATATAACATTTATTGGTGCAGATTGTTGAAATTACCATTTAGACACACCTAAGGTTCATATTTGTCTTCATTGTTTGAATACAAGTTTAGCTCACATATCATAAACCTGCAATTCAAATGCTCCACACAAATCAGTAAAAAAGCAACAGACTTTCCATGTTCAAGACAAGTAATATATTAAATTTGATTTATATGATTTCATTCGTTGATCCACTGCTGCTGATATGGAGAAAGTGCGTTTTCGGATAAGACCATTACTATAAAGTCACTTTTGATCTTCTGAACAATAATATGCAATCATTCATCATGTGTGATGTTATTGATATGGGATGACAGAGTTTTCCAAATCTATCATCAGGAAATGTTTATGCTATCAGTGTGTGGACATTCATTAAACCTCAAATGGCCTCTGATTCCCCTTATTTAACTGAATCATGACAAAGCAGTGTTCTCTTTTGATGTCATTGCATTTAGCAACGTGGAATATTCCTATAGTGATTACATTGATGGACTACCTCCTTTTGATGAACGGCCAGATAATGTCCTCTACATCTGAAATGTACTTGACCAATCCTAACGGAAGGGGTGACCGCCACACAGGATGAAGACGGTTACTGAGGAAGACATCCACTGTAGCAGGGATGAAGCTAGAGGTAGCACCAGACTATGTGAGAAAAGGAAATGTTTTACATATATTACTACTGTACACACTTCTAAAAGGAAATCAGCGGTTGCAATCAACTGAACTTGTGCACTATAAAATGTATTGACTTTCCTTCCATTGCAGACCCAAAGTGGGATTACATTGAAAATCACTTTTGAAGGCTTCACAAATTAACCAGAAAGTGCATATCATACAAAGCATGGCTAAATTGAGGTAGGTCGTTAAAAAGTGTTACCAGGAAAAAGAAGCATTTTGGTCTTCACCAATATTAATAATTATTCTAAAGGAATAATGCTTCCTTGTCTTAGGGTAACGGCCCACTTCTATTTAACCAGACCCACACAAATTGTCTAATAGTTTGTTTGAAGCTTTTGAAGTTTTGCTCTTGTTTGTGGGGCTACCTTTCCACAGTGAAATGTATTTACCATTTGTTTATATACTATCAACAACTTTGAAGGTGTGCCATCATTCATGACCAATTGTGTTTACACTTTCACATCATCTAACATGAAGCAGCGATGTGTCCGTACGATACATATATAGAATGTTGTATACTACAGCCTCTGGCCTTGTACCAGTTTAAATTGGTCAGATTTTAGCAGACAAAGGATATCCTAAAAATATGCAATAAGTTTAAAAAAAAATTAACCTCAACAATTAGGAGCAAGAACATCAGAATGGTATGAAAAGTAGGCTATGGGTTTGGTACCTCTGCTATGAAAGGATGGTATAGAAGGTCTAGGCTAGGTGTTGTACATCTAGTTTTCAAAAGCAACAGATTTCTCCACATTTTACTGGTGTGGCAAACAATGGATAAACTTGTTTTATTAAGAAGTATCTGTCTACCAATAAATGATAACATTCTTTTCCACACACAAAACACTAAAATATTGTGGAAAAATCATGGTTGTGAAATGATACATTCTTTCCATGCACAAAAACACAAAAATTATGTGGAAAATACATGGTTGTGAAATATGCCTTGCACATTAGTGGAAACTTTAGTTTGACATTTCGAAAATTTTCAATGAAAAAACCTAGATTATGACTAACCTGGAAAACATTGGTATGAAGGCTGGCAAGATAGGATATTGCATGAGGTTTTGCTGGTAGAATCTTGGTTATTTTGTAATACACAATAGGAGTGCGGGATTCATAGCCATCTCCAGTATTCTGAATATATTCCGGAAACTCCTTGGTTGTCAGGCAGATCAAATCACCCTCAGATACTAACCTGCCAGTTGAAGGAGATATTGAGTATTAATATCAACAATCATTCAAACATCATGTGAAGTGCACCATTTATACTCCACAAGTATGTTGATAATTTACATTTAAGTTTAATTTACAACTAAGTTACATAATTACCATATTTAGGAAATTTATTATGTACTACAACTTAAAGAAGAGCATCTGTTAAAATAATCATCAACTTATGCTACACTTTGTGATGGGGCAAGACAAAGTACTTCATAAATTTATACTAGTTAAATATTTAAGTGAATCTGTTGTAGAGTCCAGCTTGTGCAACATGGTTACGTGTAATTTTTAGAAAAGAAATACAACCTTTTGTTTTAGATTTCCTTTAAGGGCTCAATCAGTGTTACCCTCAAATATGCCAGAAAGTAAACAAAAATAATAATAATGGTCACTTATGAATATGAACAACTATGGTACCAATTCAACCAAGGGAACTCAATATCCTCTTGTATGAAGTCGTTTAATCATATGGTTGAACCATCCTCAACAACAAAATTATCTGTAGGGTCAGAATATTCTGGTGAGTATCTTTTGATAAACCTTTATCACAAGCCTGAGGTCAATAAACTGATGACCTCTAACTATACAGTACTGGTGCAGTCAAACACCTCAAATCACCTGGTGGCTTTGAAATACTTCTTGATAGCTTCATCAAAGTAAGAGGTTATTGGGTAGGTTGACGACTTGACCAAAGCAAGGTGGATGTTCGATGCTGAAGGAGGCTTGAATGAGTCTGCGGGAATTGGTTTCTCACAGCTGATTGTTGGGATAGTATCCAGTTCCTCTTCTCTGGCAGCCTTCAGAGAATAAAAATGGGGAACAAAGCTTTTTAAAATGCTACTGATTTGCAATGGATTTTGCCATAAAATATTCACATCATTACCATATAAGGGACGATGAGGTTGTCAAATGTTGGTATTTAATATAAAAATTCTATGCAATTATCTTTGAACTCATTCAGTTCATGGAAATGCTTTAAATAAAGGTTCAGGATTCTCTGAATAATTTATTCCAAAATAGTCCTGTAGTAATTTTAGTATGCTAAGTTCAGGACCAATACTGTGGACATATGTTGCAGTATATAAGCAAATGAAAGTGCATTCTGAATTTGCAAGGGCTTTGTGCTGATAGCTTTTGGAGTAAAACTGTAATTTCTATACAGGTAGTTTCTTTAGATGTGTACTACACAATCATAATATGCGCACATGTTAAAATTGCTAAAGATCTGTCCGAATAAAACATATATATGCATGATTTCAATACTATTCAAACCTTTTTTCTTTTCCTTTTTGTCAATTAAACTTGGCATCATAATGTCGTTTGCTTTGACAGTATTTTTAATTCCTAGGCAACATGCCGCAAGAATGAGAATTATTGTCACAGTATATATCTCCTATTACAATTCAATGCTAGGGGGGGGGGGGGGTGAAATTCACAGTACTTACATCTTTTACCAATCCTGGCTATTAAACCACTAAATCTGCTCACAAAGACTATGGACTAACATTGACTGTTTTGTCAATTCAGTTATCTTACAGGTCATCTTTTAGGAATCTAAAGTGCCATTTTATTGCATACCCACTAAAACTGTAAATTGAATTTAAGGATGCAATTTTCATGTCTGCTGGGAGACTATGAACTGGTATGATTTCTACAACACTTCTGTAATACACATTAAAACATTAAACTTTCATCACAATTAATTACCCGAACATAAACACAGGTATCTGGTTGTATGAGTGGTGCTGGGTGGTGATGCAGATTAAACCAGAGGATAGGCGACAAAGCAACTTCATCTGTGTCAAGCACAAGGTCTTCTTTAGGATGAAGGAAAGGGGCATGGATACCACTGTTAGCAGCACTTCTATTTCTTTGATCATCATGGACAATGATCTGGCAGATATGCACCTTTGGGTTTGGCATGATTGCAGTTGTATCTTGGACAACATTCTCAGACTGAGTTACCGATTCTTTGGTTGTGTCCCCATCTTCAACATCTGTTCCATTGTGAGATTCAGCCTGCTCTGGTGGCAATGTCTTGGCCGTTTGTACCTTCGGTGCAAAGTCTGATACTGAAATTACAACCCAACTGCCATTAGGTACACCCAGTCTTCTTATGGCTGACCTCTTAACAAATATTTGACAGCCTTTCTCACATAAACTCTCTTTGATGTTTTGATTATTGCCAGCTGCCTGAATGGTAGCGAACTTAGGAACCAAGAGAGGCCTCAAACAAATCTGTTCACTCTTCTTTTCCATTAGCTCTGTGACCAACAATTCTTGAGGATCAACACCAGCAGGTGCTGGTTGATTAGGAGAACTTGCCAACTGTCTTTCCTCAACTCTGAGGAAGCGTGATAACGGGACATGGGGTAGTTTGTCTACATTTGCAGAGAGATCTGTAATGATGACTGCTGTATTTACAGATATGACACCCTGCATAGTCGGTTCACATTCTAAGGTTAAGAGTTCTTCATAAAGCTGTAAGCTGTATGCCTCATCTTGACTTAGCACTGGTATTACAGGGGCCAAGAAAGAATCATGTAACCTTGCAAGAACTCTTTGCTGGCAAACAGAGACAAGAAGACCTGTGCTAAAAACTCTGTTCTTTGCCCATTCATAGCACCGTTTGGTTTTAGCTCCATATACGACTTTGGTGAATGGGAACGCTTTGACAGGATAAATGTACACATCTTCTTCGTACGGGATGTTGTAGTGCTCATGAAATGTGTCAGTAGCGTACAGTGGAATTACATCAGGCAATTCAACAACTTGTGTTATGGTAACAGATCTGCGAACAACCTCGTCATCTAATATACGCAAACAAACAAAGAGTGCTGGTCGCTTTCCTTCCCCTTCTCTTGACCTTTCATTTTCAAGCCTCATAGATGCAACAGCAAAATTGCTCAATCGATCACCGAAAAATTGAGCAGAGCAACTCTTGGAAATTCCGAGGTGAAGGGGGTTATGGTCGGCAACATCAAAACAGAATCGGGCAAATTTGGCTTTCTTCTCCGACCGGGTTCCACGTAGATATGCTGCCATTTTGGATGAATAAAGCGAAAATTTGCTGTCATACGGGTTCAACTAGGTCTTAGTGAAAGTATCAATCGTTCTTGTCATCTAAAATCTGAGGTATTTTGATACAAATATGAGCAGACGACATGACCTGGAATTCACGAAAAATCAGATGTTCAGGTTGCATGTTAGTAAACATTCACCCCTCCTACCTGTCAGCGGCAAATTTTCCGCATTGGCATCATCACACTTGGTTGTGAAAACTTAACAGCTTTTTGATTACACACTGTCAGTTGGTAACCCCAATGGTAACAGCTGATTTCAGAACAATAGCTATGTTTATTTGTGCCCAACTTATGCCGTGGCACATTACTCCACAAAGTGCACGGTTTCATGACATTCGTGACAGCACCTCACCTTAGTTTCTTCGCAAAATAGTATTTTAAGTTTCCTTGTTTGATCTTGCATTGAGTAATTTGATGCATATCAGGCGCGTCTCCAGGGGGGTGGGGCGCGTGCCCCCCGGGTAAGAAAAAAAGGTGAGATAAAAAGAGAGAAGAAAAAAGAGGGAAAAAGGAGGGGGGAAGAGGAGAAGAGAAGGGAAAAGGAAAAGGAGAAAAGGGGGGGGGGAGTAGCAGGAAAAAAGGATCTATATGCGCTTGACATATGTCCTTCGATGCAACACTGACATCCAGAGATAAAAAGTTATACACTCCGAGGCTGAATGCTTATTGTTACCCCAAACCGTACAATGAATCTAAAAATAATTTCCGCATGCGTTTGGAGAATTGAGCACATCTCCTGTGCATATCATGTAGTGGATCCAAGGGCGCATCACGGGCGAGGGCGGGAGGGTGGGCCCACGCACCCATCACTTCTTGAGATTGTTCCATCTGCATGAAAACGCGCGCCCCACAACCCTACACCCCACCCCTCTAATCGCTTCCCGATGAGTTACGAAACTTAATTAATGATCTTCGCCCATAGTACCAAGACCTTGACAAAATCCGGCAACACGCCACTTCATCCATAACAAGTGATCGGGTTGTGTATAAGTGACGTCTAAGGGTCGTTCACTGACCTACATGGAGTGTGACCACTCCCGATTTTGCAATTTCCCAAGATCAGGCCCCGAAAAATCATTCAAAAATCCCCAAAAGTACACTGTACTGTATGACTATCTAGCAATATCTAACGATATCTAGGGATGAAAATCCCAAGATATTCCCTAAACTGCAGGCAGATAGAGAATCGAAGCCTTCAGTGTGTAATGCTTGAAAATGTGCGTCTTTCGAAATGAAAAGAATGTGGGGCATTGCACAATACACAGATAAAATTTATGTATTTCAGACTCATTTCAATTATTCGAATTTGTAAAGCAAACAGCAGATATCACATCATATCAGTGAGCATGAAAATGGCGTTCCAGGATGAACAGCCTCCAAACTGTTTATGTGTGTAATCATAGGCGTAGGAGCCCAATTTGATTTGGGGTGGGGAGGGGGGGGGGAGGGAGGGTGTAACGAATTGCCCGTAAAATATAACCAAACTTTTTTGGGAGCTTCGCGCGCGTTCAACATGTTAATGTAAATATCATATATATAGGCAAGCATTGGATATTACATCGCATGCCATCGTGTACCGTACGGTCCGTGAATGTTGCGCAGTATACCGCGGGATGCTAATGTAAACAACGAAATGTCTTGAAAAAGCACGGAGGTCCAATTATGTCAACACTCTCTTTTACATTAGTAATTGCGAACTAGTCGGGCAAGCTTAGAACTTTAATTTAATTACCATGCAAGGAGAATTTTTTTAAACTATTGATTTCCTTTAGCTATGTCATTGCGATTTATTTTTCTTTCAGTAGGTGCCCGAAAAATTCTTAGCATATTGCCCGAATTTTCACAAACATATTTGGTGGGGCGCTGCAGCCCCCCCCCCCCTGCCTCTTAAGCCTATGTGTGTAGTGTTCGAGTTCGGAAATATCTAGCCTTTTTTGCATTTCCTTCAACGAAGTTTTAAAGAAGCCGTTATAAGAGGTTGTAATATTTGTACACCAATATATTAACTGTGTCTGAATTCGAAAATTCTTCATCGTACTTCCCTTTACTCCTGCAATTTTGACCGGTCTGGCAGGGGTTGAAGGAGGTTTTTCTATACAGGCGCGTATCCAGGGGGGGCGTTGGGGGC
>KN894057.1:0-16912 GCA_000934455.1 Apostichopus parvimensis
CCCGACTGATCCATGTCCGAAATACCGCCCACTCTACCTTGCTTCCGAATCTACTGTACAATCGATATTTTTTTTATTTTTTTTTTTGGGCGTCATTGCGGTGAATGTTATGTTGTAACTCTATCCAAATTTAATACCCTGCTTGAGATATCACATTTACATGATTTTCCAATAACATGTACACCACCTCGGCGGACTGTTTAAGACCTCCTCCACACGACCTACGGTAAAGCACTTACAAGTGTAAAAATGATTACAGGAAAGCAAGTCCAAGATCTTCGAGCTTCTAGCCCTCAAAAATTATTCCCAGATATTTAGAAAGATGATATTAGACAATGAACTCAAGAGGAAAGAGGGGGAGGAGGAGAGGGAAGGGGAGGAGGAGGGGGAAGGGGTGGAAAACTACATTTGTGAACGTGACGGTGAAGATTGACATTTTGAAATATGACTCATTTGTGGTCTCTCTAGCTTATTTCAAGGCCGTTAAAAATACACAAACTTTAACAGGTTGGTAAACTTGAATAACTATGATCATCAGATAATCATCATCATAACAATTTGGCCATCCATAATCACATACAATTTCAGGAAAGTTTTCTTTATATTTTGAAATGGAATAGATAACCAGAACGAAAGTAACGAACTGCATTATTATGAAATACTGATAGATAAAATATATTGTCAAAAGTTATACATAAAAATAAAACGATGCAAGGAGCTGCAGCATTTAAACAGCAACATTATGGTAATGACCTTACATGTTATTCTCCAGTCCAGAAAACTTATGTGACTAAAGTGATTCTGTGCGTACTGAAATGGGAAACGACATCAGATAATGTTTGATCCTATGTTTTTCTTTATTTTTCAATGTACCACCGGTGTTGTTCATGGACAAAATATGTCACTGAATGAACGAAATCCAAAGGGAGAAAATTCACTCAAAAATCATGTGACATTTTGAATGGTAGAATGAGGAAGGGCAATGACAGGAGGGACCGGTCATAGAGGCTCACAGCGTTAAAAGGTTACCAGGACATTCTAGGCACGGTAGAACGTGGTGCTAAGGTTGTGAGGAGACAGGTAAGCGAGGAGCAAAGTAAATAAAACTAAACACTGAAAAAACAGAAACCGGATAGAAACGGTCAAATTGTTGACAGCATGTTTGAAACAAATGGTTCTCCTTATAACAGCTAGACCAAGCCTACTGTAGATATGAGTTTAGTAATGAATATGCAACAGTAAAAGTATATGAGTTTGGTAATGAATATGCAACAGTAAAAGTGACGATGTCACCGGTGTAACAAATGCTTACTACTCAAGATTTAGTTTTAGATTCCAAATTTGACATAAAATGTTGAATTCGTGTAGAGTTGTAATCCATTAGCCCTTTTGGGTCGGGGGGGGGGTACTCTCACATTAGTGGTCATTAAAATAACTGCCACATGGCCAGTATTCGTTTGTTTACCTACTGTACATGGTCATGTCGGCGCTTAATCAAAGTTCCATTTTTGGAAAGCGTTTTATGCATTTCCTTTTTTCCAAACGGACTTGAATCACTATAACGTGACTGGAAGGTTTCTCCTTGTTGAAGCAGTAGTCTGTGTTGAATGAAAAAGCTTCTTCCTACAGCAGCTCTCAAAATGCCCAGCAAGAAGGCTGCACTGATATCAAAACACTGGAGAATACCTCAGCGGATCAGCTATGCCTATCCTGCGCTATTGTAGGACTTGCCTATTATGTGAAACTACACACTTGCACAGCACAAGACATTACATCCTATGCAGTCTGGCTACAGGATGCTGCAAACCCCCACCCCCACCCCCCCCAAGCCCCCCTCCCGACAGCATGCAACCTCGGACTGTGCCTAAAGTCCTTTTAAGTATCACATTGCAGAGTGTTTTACTAGCTAAACTGTTCAAATCTCTCGTATCGACAAACTCGTATCAATCAATTTGTCATCATAAAAACCATCAATTTTTACCTCTGTGATTGCTTCTGATAAATGATACCGACGTTCGAAAAACTGATCTGAACGACAGCAACAAAGTTTACCGAATCAGACGGCATAATTAATCTCCTCGTTAACTTACGATTCTCCTGATTGATAGAGAGTTGGGCAGCTATTACTGAGCTTTTATCACTATACAATCATGTGTGTTTATCAATGCTCAGTACTCTGTCTGCAACAAATGTAAGCTACTGCTGTACGGGTCTTCGGTGGATTTGTCTCGCTCGGTGACGGTTCTGGCCTTCTACCTGTAAATTTTACGGTATATATCTACTTTAAAGTCATCTGTACTTTTCACAGGGACGCAGCCACACAGCATGGTAACGTAACCTCACTTTTTTCCAGTCAAATTCACAGGTGTTGGTTAAACACGGCCAGTAACACTTTTGTCAATATTTCAACCTGTTTTTTTTTGTTTTGTTACAGTTGTAGGTCACAAGGTGTGCACATTAAATACCCAGGGTTGCTTTTTATTAACTAATTTTTGCAGATTATTTCCTCAGACAATTTCATCACTCTTTTTGAATGGCCAAAATTGCCAAATTTACACTTAACGGTTTTGGCTGTAAACTTAATGTTCCTTAAAAAATTGATCTCCGTGTCAAATTTACCTAACTCAACGATTGTGATGGACCCCACTTCCGTGGATGCCTACAGACAGATACGTGTCTCGACTGAGATACGGTGAGACCGATGTTAGTTATACAGGTGAATGGATGCGGTTGACTATCCCGTGGAACAAAAAAAAGCACAAGGTGTTTGAACAGCTGATGGTAGATACTGTAAGGCAGCAACCTAAGAAGTTCCAATCACATAGTTTAGGTGTCAGGTAGGAAAATGCATGCACAGTATATGCGGAATTGGAGACAGGTACACTATGAGAGGAGCAAAGTAAAAATCCAATATATTCCGGGCAATTTCCGAAAGATTTTAATCCACTACGAAAACGTATGTGTAAACACTTTGGGTGGTAGAATGAGAAGGAAGGGCATTGACCGCAAGTGGCCAGTCACTGAGTGTGCACAGTGTTAAAAGATTACCAGGGCATAGTAGACATGGTAGAATGAGGTGCTAATGTTGTGGGGAGACAGGTAAGCGGGGAGCGAAGTAAATATTGTAAGATCTATTTGTAAGAATCCCACATTTGGGACATAAACCCCGAAGTTATACATATCTGTCTCCATTCTACATAATGCACTCAAATCAACCTAACTTACATACTGTAGGAAGGTAAGTAATGCATTTAAGCACTGCACCCCTCCCCTCCCCCACCACCCCCACCCCCCACTGACCCTGAAGAAGGTCAGTGGGAGAGTAGTGTAGAGTAAATAGTAGCAAAACATTACTTTGTTCATCCAAACCGAGAGAAAGGAGAAACTACAGATCCATGTCATATGTACGACAAATGCCTCTCCCCCCCCTCTCCCCTCTCCCCTATTTACAATGATCTTGATAAAGAAATATTACATGATTCAAACCTAAACTCATTTCCATGCAATTCCAAGAGCTGACTCACATTTCTGTTGAAAAACTGACAATATTAGTGTAAATTGAAATCTTTGTATTAATATACCCCAATTTTATTCTAAGAAGAAGTATTTGTGTGAATAGAAAGAGCTATATCATAAAACTGGTTTATTTGGAAAAGTAAGGAAAGAAAAAAATGATCATAGAAAAAAAGCTAGAAAGAAAAGAGTACATCAAACAAGATGCTTACCAAATTATACAAATCTGTGGTGAACCTCATATTTGAACGAGGAAAGGGTGAAAACACTTTTTGCTTCCACATCCAAACAAAAAAGTATTATTATCTTTAGTATTTCCAGCACTGTTTTTGTGTTTACAATTTGAGCACAACAAACCACAAAAGACGTCAAACTACTTGTTACATATCATATCACAAAGAAAAGTCTAAAAACCCGGAGCTTGTGAGTCAAAACAAGCACACTCTGCCCGAAAACAAACTGTGGGCATACGACAGGCACAACACAGTCTCGCTTACTTCTTCGCATTGTACAAAGACGGCCGTTATTTTTGTCATCAACTGGCCATTTGATAAACAAAGTTATCGGGGCACAGTGGGGGGAAAAGGAAACAACTAGTCTCGCATTTCTCCGACAATTTCACTACGCGCGACTCGGGTCTGCTTTTAGAGTTCAAAACAGATTTTTGACACGATGAATTTAGACGTTGTACTTTTTTGAGACTGACTGTCTATCCACATAACTTACCAAGAACGAACTTGCAAAGTGAGATACCTACATACTGTACTGTATATCTTAACCTTTAAACATTAACCTAAAGTTATGAAAATATGGCTCTTTTGTCCACAGACCTATCAAATCCGACGAGCTTGAACCAACGACGTATATCTAGCAAAATTAACATGCCTCAAGTGTCTGGTAAACAGATTTAGAAAAAAACAAAAAACAATAACAATTTCAAAAGTAAATGGTATGTACATATTTGTACAAATAATTTACTTTTCAAATAACAACAACTCCATCCTTGCATTACCATGCCTTGCGCCTCTGGTATAAGGAATTTTCTGAATTTATGCACATGTCTCTAATAGCTGTCTCATCTATACACAAGGAACACTGACTTACAACTTAGTACCATTTTGGCAATGAATCCCCCCCCACTGACCCAATCTGGGGACCCACACACAGCTTCCTCCTTACCAATCTAAACTACTGAGGGCAAATTTCACCAGGTTTTCAGACTAGGGGTTGGCGATGGCCAAAATAGTTTGGTGTGTCGGGGAAAATTTGGAAGCAAAATAAGAATTGTCCATATTTGTGAGAAAAAAAAAGTGCAAAAATCTTGAACATATAATTACTTCAACATATAACACCATGGTACAACTTCAGAAATCCCTTGATCATATAAAACTTTCTTGCTACCTTGGGGAACACCACTCACATCCTTCCTTTCGAATCAGGCAACCATCTTTCTAACTAGACATAATCCAGACTGTGTTGAAGGCATTCCAAATTAATATACTGTACCTAACTAGTCTTATTAACAGGCACAGGTTGATATGTTGTACTTTCACCAAATGACATAAAATCAAAAGCTTTTACACGGTCTACCAGCATAAAATTGTGTAGCTTTTTTATTTCTAATTAACTGTAAAAGTTTAGCAGTTTCTCTGCCTCTAAGATGAGTATTGAGTTTTTGAATTATAATCTACTCGACAAAAGGAAGGAAGATTTTAAAGTACGCCTTGTTCACATCTGACAACTCCAGAGAGATCAGGATCTTCTCTTGCCTCTGAGAGCCTGTTCATTAAATTGATCCAGTAGATCCGGTGGTGGATCGAAGTCTAGCTACACATAGAACCCTATGAATTTGAGAACTCTATGAATTTGAACGGGTCAGAAACCGCACCCTAAACAGTCCCAAAAACCCTCCCCTACACAAAAAAAGGTACCTTTGCCCAGGGCTGCACACGAATAGGAATATGTACTCCTGTTTCCCATAAAGACAAACAAAGATCCCAAGGAACCGTTTTGATCAAATTAAGTCGAACAATAATCCACAAAAAAAACGAACGATGTAGGCACTTTTGGTGGAAGAATGAGAAGGGAGGGCCGGCCGGTCGTAGAGGGCGCACAGTGTTAAAAGGTTACCAATTCATTCTTGGCACGGTAGAATGAGAGTACTAAGGTTGTAGGTTGTGAGGAGACAGGTGAACGATGAACGAAGTAAATATGGGGGAACAAGACCCCTGTCTTTAGATTCGCAATAGTCTGTGTGTCTGTAGGATATGACAAGAGGCAATGTAACCTTCCCTATCGATCACACCCCGACAGATCACTCTACAATCTTGCTCCTCTTTGCAGGGTGTCATCATCTTGGGTATGCATGCAAGCATTTTACACAGTTAGAAAGTTGATACAGTCCTTGTAGTATATCCCCCTTGTCAGTGGCGGAGCTAGGGGTATTGGTCAGAGGGGCGAGAATGGTCTGTAGGGGCGCTTTCTACACTATCTAAGCGGAGCACCACCACAGGTTGGCGCGGAGCTTATAGACATTTTTTGAGTAAAGATACTCCCTAGATCGCCGAAAATGACCCTTTCTGGGCCTTGCTAATTTGCAGATAAACGAAGAATAAATAGCCGTTAGAACATTTTGTCAGAAAATTACACCAACAAAATGTGACAAATGTCAATAGGTAGATGAGAGCGCAATGGAAAAGTCAATAATCGCGAATAAGTAAAAAGTGGTAAAAAGCTGAAAAGGGCGCCAGCAGTCCATTTGAGTCCGTCAGGGGGGCATCCGCCCCCCTGACTGTATGGACGCTCCGCCACTGCCCCTTGTGTTCTCAAAACATGACCGAAGCTTAAATCAAAGGTGAAAAAAATATTTGACAAACCTTTGAGATGCATGCTATTGAAGTGGTCCTCAACTCCCTGGATGTTATCCGAGGCCTCTGTCGGAGATGCATCTACTGTGAACAAAACAACATTGATAGTTATCTTTTTCATACAAAATAGAATGGAATAGAATAGTGTACACTTGGTATTGCGCCGGTATCCGCCCGAAGACGCTCATGGCGCAGTGCCTATAACCAATCGTCTATTATCATTCCATAACCGTTCTCAAGTCACTGTGGACTATACACGATGAGCTGCCTCAAAGGGCACTAAATCGTATTTACCGATCAGACACACATATTCCCCCACTCCATACTTATATGCTGAGCACCAAGCAAGATGGCGGTAGGTACCATTTTTAATGTCTTTGGTATGACTCGGCCCGGAGTCCAACCCCGAACATTCCGGCTGATAAGCGGATGCTCTAACCACTAGGCAAACCAGTCGGATCCAGAGGAACAAACGTACGTACACCTACGGTAAAATTCGCAGGAGAAGCTACAGTGCTGACTAGGCACATCATTTTGCATGTGGGAAACCCAGAATACTGTACAGTGCATTGCATTGCTACCAAGATGGCAAACTTTGTTACTGTCCAGCTATGACCTACTTCTCCTAATGAGGCATCAATATTGCTGTCTGGTCAAAGCAGATGACACAGGAAAAAAGTATGAAAAACAGTGAATTATATATCTTCATTATTAAACATGATGAATAATAATACTGTCACTGTGACAACTATATTAATCCCATAGGATATATGCTTAAATATTTACAATCACTCTGGAAGAGGGAGGATGAGGTGGGAGGGGAGGATGAGGTGGGAGTGGAGGGATGAGGTGGGAGGGGAGGGAGGATGAGGTGGGAAGGGGACAAATTTCTGATTTGACCTTTATTCCAGATTTTTAGGGACAAACTCTTCGACAAGCACCTCAGATTTTTTTTTCAATTTTAATGATCTCTACTTTATTGTTGCTCATATTATTTTTAGTTATTTTGTGCAACTTGTACTATTTAATGTTGTAGACAATCAAATAAATGCAACAAAACTTATTATGTGTTAGGGGATAAAACAAAACAGAAAAAAATAAAAACAGAGGAAAGATATTCCCAATCTAATTGTAATCACTAAATTTACAAAACTGTAAACATTGAAGCACCACATTTATTCACTTCTGCTTTTTCCCTGAAAAATTCAGGAACAGACTTCTGCCACCTTATCCGGCCCGGCGGAAACGCTTCAAAAATAGAAATAAAAAGCCTAAAAATAAACTCCACACTCCGAGTCAAATGAAGAAACAGAACAAATATAGACGAGCAGATTTAAAATACTAAGATCAACAACACTAGAAACGCTTTCCATATAAAATCTGTTGAGTGAACTCCAGACTGTGTGCAGCTAATTACAATTGCCCTTGGATATGTTCGAGATGCTTCGGTTTATTTTTAAACTTGCTATTTTCGTGCGATCTAATGACGCAAGTGTGAGGAGGAGGAGGAGAGCGGTTGAAACACCAACAGACAGTTCTTTGATAAACGTCCAAGTTGCCTTAGAACTGTTATTAATTGTCATGTTTGTTAAATATCAAGATGTTGTTTTTCTTTTGTTTGTTTGTTTTGTTTTGCTTCTTTCCTTCCTTCATTCCTTTTTTTCTTTTTTTAAAATATTTTTGTCTGTCAAAATTATTTGCTGACGAGCATTTTGTGTCCATTGTGACACCTACATTGTTTGGACTGTCAGTCAGTATACTGTATCAACAAAGTGCTCGGCAAGTGCTATTCTTTAACTGGAGGGAGAAGACCAAATGCATCGGATGATCAAAGGGGACAGAATCTGGCGGGTGACTTTGACACCAACCCCCTTCCTCGTCCCACCACCTACCCTCGCAACCCCCCAAAGCCCCCACCACCATTTCTGGTGCTACAATTCCATGAATATGGCAAAGAGAGAGCATGTCGGGAATCACATGCAACCAACGCACACAGGGAGATGTACAGCAAGTATTCACAAATCTTGACTCCTGACAGTACAGTACCTATTTGATGGCTAAAACTTAATAGTTTGGCAATTTACCAGCGATGATACCTACCTATCTCCACTGTACAAATGCACATCCCCATCTACCTACACCTATAGCCTATAGCACAAACTTTGTTATCTCTACACAGAGGAGAGAAACGTTATATAAGTAGTTGCATACTTTGTGTTCACTGAGCACTACAGATCCAAGAATATTTGCAGACAATGGGTAAGGGACTATTAGCCAATCAAATCACAGCAAATTTGGAAATGCATCATTGACTATTTTAAGCATGAAAATCTCTGTAATGGAAATTGTTGTTAACCCTGTACCTTGGGTTGATTGTTATGATTTGTTTTAAATCAAATGCAATCATCTGTAGGATTGGAAGAAATTTTGGTTTATGGAACGAAAGAAAAGTAACATATTCTTTCAAAAACTTGTTATGTTTTGCATAGGCCTAGTTGTGAGTGTGTGTACTTGGGATCTGTTTCTCAAATAAAATAAAAAAGTTTGCTTCCCCGGAACAAGCAAATTTGAAGATTTTGCATCCCTGGCTAAAATATTGCGTCCTGGGAAGCAGAAGCCTGTGTTCGTAGCAAATGCTGTATATGCCAGCAGTTACATCATGATGAAATGTTGTGTTTGTAAAAGATTGCAGACTGTGACCTCTCTGTTGACATACAATGAACTTTCACCTCTCACAGAAAAAGAAACACAGCAATTCTTGTACCCAACATGGTGAATCCACATACCATGTATGAAGCTCATCCATGTTTTACGGTGTCACATACTCACAAACTCACATGTGGAAACACACAGACACCCACACATTTGCAACACACACACACACATACACTATCCCCTCAAAGAAAACAGCTCTGCCCACTTCATGCACTCCAAAACAGAGGTGAGCGCCATCAGAAAGGTCTCATAAACCGCAGCACCGAATTCTACATAATGCATTGCACAATATGTAGGTAAGGTTCACTGTGCCTGTACATAAAGGGTCTTTCATATAAATTGCAACAAGTGCAAAGTCACCCAGACACAAACAGTATAGTGTCCTTGACCTCGAAAAAACATTTAAAAATAGCTCCTTTGCAACTGTATGCTATTAGTTCCATAAGAACTTAGATAATCCCGGCCATCAACAACATACTGTACACTGGCTGCAAACAAATTCATGCCATGGATAGATTGAAAATTGTCACACATCTTGTAATCTCTTTAACTACAGTATATTTAATAACATAGATTGAAAGTGAAACACCTCTAGCGATCAAGAATTGGACGGGGTAGTACCCTGTAGATAGCCAAAATAACCATAAAGAAAAGAAAAACAACCAAACAAATAAATAAAAAAATAAAATAGAATCAATGTGGAGATCAAGTGAAAGTTCAATATATGTGGGAAGTTAGTAAACAAGTAGGAACAATGTAAACCATTAAACTTGTAGTGGTAAAACATCTCACAAAATACATAGGACACTCAGACTTGACAGACCTGGAGGGTATGCAGTACGGACACCATACTGTATTAAGCTGACTGCAGCAGCCAACAAGGGAGGTACAACTCATATATGTACTATATACTGTATACATACAAGTATGAACAAGCATACACAATGAAACCACAGTTAAACCAGAATGCAAAAATGCATTGTGGTTTTCGATGATGTAACATGAGCAGTTTTCTTCATAAATCTGACGTTATGTACAGTATAGTAAGGGTGTACATGTTTACAAGGGTTTAACGATTTGACCCCTGGCAGGGCATTCAAAAGTAGCCGGCAGCCAGCGGCAAATCGCCGCCTGAAGCAGCATTTGCCGCCGCCTACTTTTCACTAAGCAACAAAAAATAATTATCATACAGTTCTCTAGGGTTGGGCGATATATCGAAAATTATTATTATCGCGATAATTTTTTTTCAAGACGATATTTTTTGAGGATTGAACAAATGACGATAATTTCTTGTGAAAGAAATTTGAAATAAATGTGGAAAAAAAATGCGATTATCCTTTCTCCGTTTTATGTGTAAATGCATTCAAATAGCATTCAATGGTTAAGAAAGTTGAAAAGAAATAAATTTTATCAACTTCATTTACTGACTTTTGAACTTCGTAAAAAACCCGTCCTTTACAACATTGACTGTATAGAGAACAAAACTCTGAAAATCAGTAGAGAAATTACCAATTGTGTACGAAAAGGAAGTTGGTACAGCTTTCAAATTTTACGAAAGATCGAGCAAAATACTTTCGAAAAATTCACGCGAAACTGGCATATCGTGCTAAATGCAACTAATGTCATGTAAACAAGGCTCTAGTTCACCCATTTATGAATAAACCATAAGACCACATCTGGTGTTAAGCAGGGGGGAAAGAAAGTATTTTCTAGAATTTCCCAAAAAAGGAAAAATTAATATCCTACCATAGTAAAGTGTATAGTAAATAGCCTAACCACTTCGTCGGTTACGGATCTCACGTAACAACAAAAATCCAACAAATTGTATTTTGCGAAGTTGACGTTTTCTACAAGGACATGGAAACAATATTTAGCATTTAATTAATCATGCCAAGTGGCCTAAAACATTGGATTACAAGGTTTACTTTCATAAAGATGGCTATACTGTAGCTATTGGGGCCTTGATATCGTGCTATGTCTGTATGGTATAGACTGTGCCTCGTGTATTATGGGGAATAGATTGTTTTGTTCATGCGGAGGAGTCGGTTGGCTTGAGGTGTGTTTTACTTGCGGGGATATTTACCTACTTTTCTTGAACGTCTAAGATAATATTTCGCATAACTGTACCGATCCTTTACTGACTGACCTAATTAATTCTAGAGTGGAGCCAAAATAGTTTACTCCATGAAAAGTTTTTTTGGAAACGTGCCAAAAATGTTAACAAACAGGTGTTAGACAGGGGGGTTGTTTGGCAAGGGACCTGGGAGCACATGTAGCCTACCTTGATATTTAAGTAGGGTTAAACACAGCAGTTGTAAACTGATGTAAGTATAGGGTACGCTGTTCATTGTTAGGCAGTCTAGAAACGGGGCTTTGCCGAACGTAGATTGTTTCATAATATCGACAGTTTTGTAAGTTAAACTTTTTAAAGATTGTAAGACAAATTAAATCTCTTTTCATTTATCACATAATATAGCTACTCTAACTTGTCATTTTAAAATTTTCATCAGTTTCGTGACAATTTAAATTCAAAAAAGTTGTAAGTATTTTGAATCCTCAACTGTGAATTTTTATCGCCAGACACGCAAAAATACTAAATTTTTCCGGGGGCCTTTGCCCCTTGACCCCACAACCCCTTGACCCCACCGGGGCCCTAAGGCGGGCCCCTGGACACCACGCCATTATGCTCGCACTCAACGCGTGCTAGGTGTGGTCCCCCAAACGGTTGTCATCGTACCTCAACATGCAAATGAAATTGAGAGGTATTGAACTGGCAAAAGAAAATTCAGAGCCCAATCATCTCGAACCCCGTTCTAGGGTGGAAAGGCGCTTGAAGAAGGCCTGTACAACAAGGTGGCTGTCCTTTGACCACTCCATTCAATCTGTACACAAAGATTATCCAGCTGTACTTCTGACCCTGAACCACTTGGCCGAAACTCAACCAAAAGCTAGTGGCCTACTGGCAGAGTTTCGTACCGCCAAGTTTCTTGGCACAGTTTACATTTTACGTGAGATATTACCTATCCTGTCCATTTTGAGCAAGTCTCTCCAGGCAGGTGATATCCATCACAGTGCTCTGCAGCCAGCGATCGAGAAGACCCTTGACCATCTGAAGCGTGTAGCACATTCCAATGAGCCCATTGAAATGCTTCGAAAAGATTTAGACCCCGAGACTGGTCGGCTTAAGCTGATTGCAAAAGGTGTAGGTCAGCCTGGTCAAGCTGAGGAAGGAGCCCTAAACGAAGATGAGAGAGATGCTGACAGTCTACGAAGTCAGCTGAGGAAGGCCACTGAAAGTGGTATTTCTCTCTCTGCCTCCGTGGAGAATGACTTGACCAGGCTGTTGGGCAGGTATGTCACTGCTCTTACAACAAATGTTGAAAACCGATTCAACAAAGGTCTGGAAACTCTGAACCTATTTAGTATTTTCGATCCCAGATCATTGCCTGAGGCAGGTACCCAAGAGTTTGTGAAGTATGGGGAAGAGTGCATTGGCAAAATTGGGGAGCATTTCTTTCATGAGGAGGATGATTTATTGAAGCGTGAGCAGTTACATGCTGAGTGGAACTTGTTTAAATACCAAATGGTCAAATGGTGGACTCCAGAACTGGAACAAGAAATCAGTGTCACCCCTACTGTGTGGTGCTTGAAGCGTTTGCTAGCACTCCAGAGCAGTCTACAGTATGAGGTGTTGTGCTATCTGGCCGAAGTTGCACTATCTGCCCCTATATCCAATGCCTGGCCTGAGAGAGGTGCTAGTGCCATAAAACGCATCAAGACCAGATTGAGAAGTTCCTTGAAAATGGACATGCTCGACACCTTATTACACATCTCCATCAATGGGCCGAGTAAAAATTCGTCTGAAGCAGATGTAGTGGTAGACAAAGCAGTCGAGACGTTTCTCAGCAGAAAAAAAAATGTTGGGAAAGATGACCGCTAGTAGGAAGGCCAGCCAGCCTCTAGTAACAACGGTGGTAGTTGATGATGATGAGCAGGCTACACTGCCCACACAACTCTCAGCCAATGAGGCTGCTGTTGCTCTGGGGCTGGATGAGTATTCAGATTCCTCTGGATGAGAGTCAGGATAAAGACAGTATATTACCTATATTTGGTTACCGGCCTTTTCGGCTCTTTTCAACTGACTTCGAAATTAGAACCTGACGCACATGTTACTGTTCTCTAACTGATTGTACACTCTATGGCAGTCAGGACCAATACAGTTCAATAGTTTGTAGTAGGAGGAAGAGAAATAAAGTAAAGTTACTTGAAATTGTGCAGTGCTCTTCTTTATTAATAAATTTGAAAATACAAAATACATCAGACAGTAATTCAACTTTCCCCCTATAAAATACCGAGAATTCCTGAACATGATGATACTGTTCAAAACACCATAGATAGCACCATTTTGCGTCTAAGCCATCTCTCATGAGCAAAAACTTTCCAAAGGGGAGGGGGACACCCCCTCCCCTTAGACCCCTTCCCCAGGACGGTGTTCACTAACAAGTGTAGCCTCCTACTTGGACCTATGCAGCTGTCTACTCCTATATAAAATGAAGGCCCTGCTATCCAGAAGGCAGTAAACTACAATTTGAAATTTTAATATGAATGAACAATATTTGATTTGTTAGCATAGTATTTAATATATATATATATATTTGGGACAGGTGGAGGGGGGCGGGTGGGGAGGTTTGCATGTGGGAGGGGTTGTACTGACGCCCTTCTATTGCTGACAAGAAACTTCATATTGAGGAATTCAAAGACTAATCCTCTTGTCCTGCAGTGCTGCGTGTGACACATTAAAGTTCCAGCATTGTTTTTTTTTTTCAATTTTGATATCATTTACAGCAGATGTTTTGAGTTGACAATGATAATTTCTTTTATGCTAATCCATAGTAAAATCCCAGCACAAAGTAACTCATTAGTTTGCTTGGTCAAGTTTCATTTCAAGTAGTGAAGCAAACGTCGAAAGTTTTGAAATTTTTTGACCTAGTATGAAATGTGTCCGGCAGACAAAATTTTATAAGGATCGCATCAAATTTATTAATTACTCACAAAATTGCAGTCAGTTGGTGAAAAAATCTAGCGAGAAATCTTCAAGGTTTAGTAAATTGCAATCTTATTTCAAGCAATGTTCATATATTTGGAAAGATTTCTGGCCAAACTCAAAAACCTGTTTTAACTGCTAGCTTCTGTGAACCAATTCATCACAATAAATTTTGCAAAGTTCTTTTTCCTTCCTTTCCTCCTTCATATAGCATCTGGGTGCATGGAAGAACTACATTGTCTAATGGATCTGAAATGGACACCCCATGCATCCCCACTGCTGGTCCTGTCCTGCATACCTAACCATGACACCACACGGATACCATGCGTAACTATAGCAGAACAACTGAAACTTAACCAGCTTGTTAGGCAGTGGAAGGTGAGTGCAGAAATTATCATATTTATGAACTCAAACCAGAAGTGAATTATAAACTAACAACATCTTATGGGGGTCATGTACCTGAAAGTTACAAAATCTGGAGTTTGGACCCTTCAAATCTTCCCTGCAAGTGAACAATTCTCTTCTGTGAAACAAACAACCCAGAGTGCATAGGCTACGCTGTTCTCACAGCTTAAATAGCACAACAGCCAACATGGTTGTTAAAACTATGGCATGTGGACAATTGTCTGATCTTGTTCGTTAATGTTCAATAGGGTGGATTTATTCTCATGTTCTTTTCTGTTATCTCTCAATTCAGGTAGTAGATGGTGTAGTGTCCGATCTCCAAGGAATCAGTTCAGGTGTAAGATGGTTGATTGATACAGCTCATGGGCGGGCTTGATTAACTTCTCCTGGAGATAATGGAATGGTATTACATGACTCAACGAGACAAGTTATAGGTGGAAGCCATTCCACTGCTACCAGATGACTTAATCTGTGGGACATGTTGAAGCTCCATTCCAAGGAGAAAATAGACTGGTGGTCAGATGGTTCATTGATACAACCTAAGGGGCAGCTTGATGCTAGCAGATGACTCTATCCAATGAACAGACTGGTATCAGATGGTTCATTGAGACAACCTAGGGGGCAGCTTGATGCTAGCAGATGACTCTATCCAATGAACTGACTGGTATCAGATGGTTCATTGATACAACCTAAGGGGCAGCTTGATGCGAGCAGATGACTCTATCCAATTAACAGACTGGTATCAGATGGTTAATTGTGACAACCTAAGGGGCAGCTTGATGCTAGCAGATGACTCAATCCAATGAACAGACTGGTATCAGATGGTTCATTGAGACAACCTAAGGAGCAGCTTGATGCTAGCAGATGACTTAATCCAATGGACTTTTCTGAATCATTCCCAGGGGCAGGGGGGAGAACAAACTGGTATCAGAGAAAGCTGGAAGCAATTCTACGAGATTAAGATCAATCAGACTGTTGTCAGGTGAATCAATTTAAGGGACAGTTTGAAATCGGACCAATGGAGAGACCAAACTGTTGTCAGGTGACTCAATTTAAGGGATAGTTTGAAATCTGACCAATGGAGGGAACAGACTGTTGTCAGGTGACTCAATTTAAGGGATAGTTTGAAATCTGACCTATGAAGGGAACAGACTGTTGTCAGGTGACTCAATTTAAGGGATAGTTTGAAATCTGACCAATGGAGGGAACAGACTTGACAGGTGACTCAATCTAAGGGATAGTTTGAAATCTGACCAATGGAGGGAACAGACTGTTGACAGGTGACTCAATTTAAGGGACAGTTTGAAATCTGACCAATGGAGGGAACAGACTGTTGTCAGGTGACTCAATTTAAGCGATAGTCTGAAATCTGACCAATAGAGGGAACAGACTGTTGTCAGGTGACTCAATTAAAGGGATAGTTTGAAATCTGACCGATGAAGGGAACAGACTGAAGACGGATTACTCAGTCTAAGGGATAGTTTGAAATCTGACCAATGGAGGGAACAGACTGTTGTCAGGTGACTCATTCAGACAATTGGAGCAGTCCATTTCCTTTATAATGTGTGCTTTGCCTTTTATATCACACAAAGTGAAGTTTGTGAAAATAATATTATAACATGGTTTTTTTCCTTTCAATTTTACCAAAGATTTCCTTTTCTATCACAAATTTATTTAAAGTGTTTCATTTTTTATTAAATTCAGAATGAGCGATATGACAGTGTTAGTGTATGATTAGTTGAAGTTATCATTTAACGATGTCTTAAAATTAAAAGAAAAACAAACAGGTATGCAAGCATCGTTATAGATTAAACGTATGGGTTCGTCTTCATTTTTATTATTGTACTTGTTGGTCAGTACATGAATGCAATTGTTTTAACTTAAGAATCATTACTTGGCAGATCTATGCAGAATATAGCTAATTCTGAAACCACAAACATTTATTAATAATGATTGTGTATGACAGACTTTCACAGTGGTCCTTTGCAGCTGAAACTGCACTTGCCCACTGTTTTCACCTACAGATACAAATGGGTTTGTATTCTTACTTATATTCATAGGAAAAAATAAAAATCATGTACTCATGGCTTTAGACTTTGTACTCACATTTTTATCGGGACATTGTACTCGCACTGCGAATCTATTGTACATACTCTACATACAGGATTGTTATGTTGTAGGAGCATATCTTGAGTAATTCTAGTATCACTGCACAGACCAGTCTGGGTTTTGCCTTTTAATGAAAATGCAAACAGATTATTGCATTTATTCTTGACAACCTCATTTAATAAAAATAAATGTATTAATGAAAACCTAAATGGTGTGTAGAAATTCATGATACTGAATATGTTAAGATTTAGTATAGTTT
>KN894057.1:17142-29498 GCA_000934455.1 Apostichopus parvimensis
ACCGATCTCTTGTCTGAGGTACTGCCTATAGGGTATCATATAAATCACCTTTCCATAGTTTTAAGTTTGTTAAAAGTGTACCATAAGATTGTACAGATTATATATTTTTTTTGCATAAAATGTAATGAAAGTTTTCTTGAAAGAACGAACATTCCATTCTTTACTGCTTTGCTTCTTCAGTCCTTCATTTATCCAACAGGGCTCTTATGCGGGCTTACATTTGTGTTAATTGTGGCAGCTGATTTTATAGGGCTTTTGAGCATAAACCAAAAAATTGAACCCTGCATCACCCTTAAAAAAATATTTAATACACTTGTCTCGTATATTTGTTGTTAGGCAGAAGTAACTGGGGACCCTAGCTGTATCTGAATTTAACACACCAGTGGATTGCTCTCCCAGTTTATCAAATGATCACAATACACAATGTCAAGTAAATGGGGACCCGAGCTGTATCTAAATTTTATATGTCTACAAGTAACACACCAGTGGATCGCTCTCCCAGTTTATCAAAATGATCATTACGCACAATATCAAGTGACTGGGGACCCTAGATGTATCTAAATTTGCTTTATTTGTCTACAAGTAACACACCAGTGGATTGCTCTCCCAGTTTATCAAAATGATCATAATGCACAATGTCAAGTAACTGGGGACACTAGCTGTATCTAAATTTGCTTTATTTGTATACAGGTAACACACCAGTGGATTGCTCTCCCAGTTTATCAAAATGATCATAACAGACAATGTTATGTAACTAGGGACCCTAGCTGTATCTAAATTTGCTTTATTTGTCTACCAGTAACACATCAGTTGATTGCTCTCCCAGTTTATCAAATGATCATAATGCACAATATCAAGTAACTGGGGACCCTAGCTGTATCTAAATTTGCTTTATTTGTCTACAAGTAACACACCAGTGGATCGCTCTCCCAGTTTATCAAAATGATCATAACACACAATGTCAAGTAACTGGGGACCCTAGCTGTATCTAAATTTGCTTTATTTGTCTACAAGTAACACACCAGTGGATCGCTCTCCCAGTTTATCAAAATGATACGTCACTCTGCAAGATCTTGTTTAGGATTCCTAGATCGCCTCGAGCCGATTCGTTAGTCCTGTCTGGATAAGTGGGTAGGAAAGCTATCAGTTGGACCATTCAGGTCCCTGATCCCTTCCAGCATACTTGTCCCTACAGACTGTACAGGCTTACTCTTTCGCCTTCTATGACTATTGGCGGATTTCTCTATTCTTGTCCATAGAAGAAGAGTCATATGATGCGGGGTGAACTTTGAATTTAGTGAGTTACATTTGCTCCAGCTGTAAATTCTCTGCCAGGTTATCTTGCAAAAAATGGCTAAAAGCGGATCGGTTCACTTATTGACAAATCGTCAGTCAGTCTGTCTGTTACAATTGACCATCGATATCTGCAGGTCTCAAGTTAAATGGATGGATCACTTCTCCAGCACAATCAGACGCCAAGCTTGCCATAATGCCATAAGCAATACTCTGATACACCCTTCCGTGGATTGCTAAGTTCTCACTTCAGACTTGAACCTTCCAGGTGGAATTTATTCTCTGTCTTCAGCCTTTTCAGGTTCTGTCAGGATGGTACGATTCCTTGATTTGTTTCCTCGTCGGTGGTTTCCTTCAGATACCTACGTCTCTGTTCAGCTGTACAGCAATCCTAGAGGAGTAATAGATAGATGATATGAGCTATATATGTATCCTGTCCTATGTTAAAATTCTCCAGAAGCCCTCACATTTGCCCCATTTATGTATGTGAAGTGACACAGGAAGTGACTCACACAAGAAGAAGCTCATGCAAACACTTGGCATTTATTCCACTTGTCCCTGTCTTTAAACATTAACCTTTTGAAGAGATCGTTGTCTGGGTCCAGCTTTTTCAACTCTATAGAACGGACGAGAAGTAGAAGAGAAAGGCCTTAAGTAGCCTTGGGCAGAATAAACATGACCTCAGTAGTAAAGTGTTTTTATTTTCTAATAAAACTAATCACATGAGATGTGTCTGAGATATGTGAATATTAGTAATCCTGTAACGAACAGCTTTTAAAAAATTCTGCTCTCGTTCAGTATTCAGAATGTTGCATTTTATTCTTTCTTGGTTACCTACTATTGCTCACCCTAACTTCTGGAGTTCTAGCTGTGCTAGTGTGTTTTGCACCCATTTGTAGTTTGCTGGTGGGACGATACATATATTCATTGCAAAAGAGGGTCGATCTTGATTAATCAGGACGTATGGTAACCCTAATATCATCAGAATAATCCATTCATTCTGGATCCGAGGAAGGGAAGGACAATTTAGAATGTGGGGTGGAGGGGGGGTGGGGGGTGGGTGGAGGGTGTCAGATGTTTCTGCACAAATATCTGAATAAACTGACACCCGTAGGTGTAGGTTTGAGAGAAGCCAAAAGCTCAATATTCTGCAGCATTTAGTGACCACACTTCATGCTCTTCTAGCTAAACTTCTGCATATTCGGAATAAGGAAAACTGCAGTGTCGGCATCATAAACAGCCAAGGTTATTAACCTAATCGAGTATATGGAAGCTTGTATCTAGTGAATACTGCTACAAGGCCTCAGAGACCATGCACATAAACTTGACGTTTTGGGTGTGCAATTCAGAATGGAACTATCATGGAGTATGCAACTTTCATGGTTATTTTTTCTGTTCATGAAAGTAGAAATAAATCTCGTAATCTTTAAGGTCAATCACTATAGCCTCTAAATCTGCTAGATAAAAGAAATAATGGTCACTGATGCTGATAACTTCCTCCCATTAAGCCTTTTACTGCTTCATCAAAGCTAACTTGGAGGCTCAGTACCTTAAGGTACATGAATACTCGTGACAAGTTAAATATTTTGATTGCAAGCTTTGAAGGCAAAAACTGATGTTTGAATGACTATTTGGCATCGGAATAATACCAAACTGGAAGATCAATATATTGACTTACTTGAAAGAAAACACGCGCCAGATTACTTAACCGTTTATCGCCTGATTCAGAGAAAGCGGCTATTTTGGAAAGCGTCTCAGAAGAACATATTTCTGTAAGAAAGCAAAACGTAAGTCTTTCTTACATTATTCAAAAATCGCTGCAAGTATAGGAAACAGTGAAAAATCCTGAATTTCATACACAAACACATGCACCAAGGTGATACAGAGAAATTTCACCGAATAGAATAACTAGAAAGTGATCCCTTGCCACATTTAGAGTATATGAAAACAACTACTGTGCACAGATAGTTGCTACACTTAATAAGCTGGCTCCACATGACAAAGTGTGTAGTTCATCCAAGTTTTACTTTGGAGCTAAAATTGTGATTACAAGGTTTTCAAGCTTTCCCATCTCTTGACCCTGACGTTACAGTTTGAGTACCCGAGATGGATCCACATATCACACATAAAGTGCTTCCATGCTATGTGTGAGTTTTTAACGTTGACAAGTTTTTCAGATTTTGACCTCAAATGACCTTTGTCCTCAACAGAAAACCACAGGGTCCCTGTACTCATTAATATCCATCCAGATATCACATATAGGTTCATCCAAGCTTCACTATGTGAGTTATCATGTTTAAAAGGTTTTTCAGACTCGGTTGACCTCAAATGACCTTGACCTCTGCAGTAAAAAACAACAGGATTCTTGCAGACACTAATCGGTGGATCCATAAAATACTGGTGTTCATCAGCATCGTGTAAAGCTCCTATGGTTAAACGTTGGCATTGTACCCATTCAAAGTGGAAAACATTAGTGTGAAAAACAAAGAGATACAAAACATATTTCTTGCCAATGTGCATGAAATTACATCACACTTGATCATTTCAGCTCCACTATTGGTCAAAAAATGTATAAACCTCAAATGAACATGTCACAAAATCACAGCACGTAGGAATTGAGTGGAAACTTCACCAGCAAAGTCAAAGCTACAAGGAAAATGTTCTACTGGACTATAAAGGTCTTTGTGAGTTTGTTACAAATTTCAGTTTGCTTCTAAGTGAATACCCAGGGATGTGCTCACACTGGGCGGCACTGGGCGGCTGCGCCCAGCAGTTCTGAATGCCACCCAGCACAAACAATATTTTAAACATTTCCGCCCGGCACTTTTTTGATGATAATTTAACAAATTTTACCATAACCAAAATCTGGGAGAATACATGGCACAAAATAGGACAAATAGCACCACCTAAGCATACTTCATGTGCAAAATTTGTCCAGTGGGGAGGGGGTACCCCACCCATGAGATCCCTCTCCCAGGGTGTGGATCACACTACCGCACAATCTGCCCGGCACTCAAATATTCCTGAGCACATCCCTGAATACCATAACACACCCACCTCCTCCCCCGGGATACAATAGCAGAAATTTCTGACTCACCTTTCTTCGATGTTGGCGTCATCAGAAACATAAGACATGTTATTGCTGACAACACCGTTTCTGGAGTTTTGCTGTTTAAAGAAACAAAACGGAAGAAAGTAGAAACCAGTTGACATAATAACAACTGACATCTCAGGCCATCCATGTACAATCTTTCCAATGGTTTAGAAAGTTTTTTGAAAAAATTTGATCTGATTGTAATTTTGAGGTAATAATCAAGAAACGAATCCTACTAATCTGGTAAAAAGAAAGAAGTAAACACCACCCCAAATAGGGACAGACACACTGTAGCACCGATGGTGTTGCAGGCACACCTGCTGTGACATTGAACTTAAAGGGTGTGAAGACTCGCGCACAAAGATACGTCTCATGCTGGTAATCTGACCTAGTTTCGAATGAGGTGTAACCGAAGTGTTAGACACCAACATCTATCCCAGAAAATACACACACAGCTCGCTACCGTCGGTAATTAGACACTAGTGTACAGTCAATACATACAGCTACGGTCAATACCCACAACACAGTGTATATGGCAGCAATGGACATCTCAGGTCTACATAAAAGAAAACATGGTATCACGTTTCTGTCTGCATTTTGTAGCGACAAGAAGAAAACTTCACTTGCAAGCAACGGAAAGTTAACTATTTCAGAGTGCGGCACACAGTTTGGGGCGAGTCTTCAATGCCTTTAAGGCTACTTCCAGGATCATATAAAAGACCCCCACCCATTCCAACCTCCCTTTACTATCTACATTCATTACCCCCCTGACTAATTACCTGCCAATGTTACACCCCCCAAAGCTTTATCTCCACAGCCCTTTTTTTGTTGTTGCTCTATTCATTGATTCAGTTGTTCAATTTATCTTTCTGTCCATTAACATATTAACATATGTGTCTATTAACATATTCTTAGGTTGTTATCGTTTTCAGTTAGCCTCCGAAGTAGATCCTGCTAGGATGAAAACATCACGCCCTCTAGCTTTACATAAACAGAGGCAGCAAACATTAACAGCATTTGTTTTTAAGTATATATAGTCGATGTATCCACTATGACACAGTACCCTTTTGTGACACACTTTCAGAAATTTCATGATTTGACCATAGCGATGGAAAGTAAGCCAAACATAAAGTATGCTAGCAAGCCTTTTTTTTAAAGAAAAAGTGAAGTCAAACAATGATGTAAATTTGCCAAAGCTGTGTCCAAATCATCATTGTCAATTAACTATATTTGTGTAATAGCTTACTTACATCTGAAAGACTGTTTGATGCTTGTGTCTAATGTAAAGAATGCAGAAATCTCCCTAAACTATTCTATCCAGAACTTTCTAATTGTACTTGTAGTATTTGCATTTAATACAAAGGATAGTAGCTGTAAACTCATTTAAGGTCATCCAAAAGAATTCAATGTGCATTCCATTCTTTTTTATGTAGACTGTGCCACAGTAAGTACAGCTACAGCAACATTATTACTGAAACTACTGCTAGAGAGATTTCACAAGAATTTCACAAGAATTTTTGTTCAAATGCCATAAAATGTACATCTGCAAGTTTGTTAACACATCACCAAAAGCTAGATACGAAGAAATTAAGAAATTTGTTCGACAGTAAGTAACATTTGTCTAAAGTGTGTCACAACTGAATCCACCATCCTGTAACTGTTTTTCCTGTTGTTTTTCTTACATACATGTTGTATTTCTTACATACATGTCGTATTTTTGACATACATGTTGTATTGCTTACATACATGTTGTATTTCTTACATACATGTTGTATTTCTTACATACAGTTTGTATTTCTTGCATACATGTTGGATTTCTTACATACATGTTGTATTTCTTACAGACATGTTGTTTTTCTTACATACATGTTTTATTTCTTACATGCATGTTGTTTTCTTGCATACATGTTGTATTTCTTACATACATGTTGTTTTTCTTACATACATGTTGTATTTCTTACATGCATGTTGTATTTCTTACATACATGTTGTATTTCTTACATACATGTTGCATTTCTGACATACATGTTGTATTTCTTACATACATGTTGTATTTCTTACATACATGTTGTATTTCTTACCTCACTAAGCACTGCTGAACTTGGCCAACGCCATCATTCTCATTGATGTATGACTTTAACTCTTTATCTATATCAAAAGAGGACAAAAGTGAACTGGTAGTTTTACTACATTTTCTAAATTCATATTATTAAATCATTCCTATGGGCAACATTGATTTGATGAAATTTGAAATCAAAACTGATTAGGCAGCAGGCTAAGGCTACATGGAGATGACAATTCTTTGCTACTGAAGACAGAAAGAGAGAGAGAGATAAAAATAGGGGAGGGGATATTGGAGGGAGGATGGGGAGGAAGGCTGGGGGCCTGCAGGGTATGTCAACAGACTCAAAAGATCACCACAGAAACATACTATTAATGAGCTATCAAAGTGCACTGTTATATGCAATGTTTAGTTTAGTGTAGTTTAGTAGAAAAAAAGGATCAGGAGGGACACTCAAGTCCCCATCAAGTACCTAATAAAAAAAAAACTGAAGACACAAACACTCAGACCCGATTACAATGCTTAAAGTGCTTGTCCAAAGCATTATTAAACCCATGTTGTTGATTTAATACTCACCCAAGGCCAGGTTACATAGCCCAGATACTCCAAATTCTACAAGTTTGTCATCATCCTCTGTTAACATGTCTAGTCACAAAAGAAAACAAAAACGTGGAATCTGATTTTTTTTTTTAAAACCTAAATGAAAAAAAAAATTCAGTTGTACATTAATTCAAAGCTAATCAGTCAAATTTCTGTACTAGAAGGCATGTACTGAAATGTCAGACAGGGTTTCAAACCTCTCTTTTGAACTGGTTCCTATTCCTTCTACGCCTGGATCATGCCGCCAATTAAAAACCCCAGAGTATTAAACATTCTCTCAAATATCCCAGGATTATGACTTACTTGCTAAAATTATTACCCCTTGCATTCAGAGCAATTATTCATTTCAAACAAACATTTATTGTAATTGTCTAAAATTTGACCAACTTAACCACATTATCTGAGAATAATATGAAGGGTGGGTATCCTAAATAAAGTATTAATATATTTTCACAAAACTTAACAATTGTTTTAGCAAGGAATTGTACTTTTAGGGGAAGCTTGTAGTGAGATTTTGTTGTACCTTATTGTAACAACACTTCTGCTTTCAGTATATGCACTGGGACTGCATGAACCTCCTCAGAATTTTCAGACTGATGTTTACCAACACAGTGGCACAATGGGCTCCTGACTATAAAGACCAAGTCTACAGTTGCTTTAGTGTGTGTGTGTGGGCTCTGAGGGTGGTTTAATTCACTATCTACTATAATAACTAAATATCCTCACCACTTACCAAGAAATAAGTCTGCCACATTTAACCGCCGAAGATTATCAAAATTCATGGGGTCGTAGGCAAAGTTTCCCAAGTTAGCCAATACCTCCTGCTTGCAAACTACGAAGCACAAAATAAATAAATAAATAAAAGTAAATAAAGAAGAAAAAGAAGAAATAGAAGGAGACTTTAATGTGATGTCATGATTTTCACTTGTTAGTGAGAGATGAAGCGTCATACCGTTGTTGCTAGGCCAGTGTCAGGGACATTTACTGCATGATACAAGTTTTGCATAGAGCTGCCAGCTTACAGGATAAGAACAGCAAAGTAGATATGCAGAGACATGTCTCACTGAGATATAAATGCAAAAAATGTCAATCCACAGGCATGACTAGATGAGATAAATTGTTTACCTTTACTGTCAGTTGTTTGAAATTCAGTAACAAGCTGTTGAAGGTAGGCAAGTCTATCTAAAGATCCTCTAGGGGTACGCCTCTTTATTTCTTCCTCTGTTTGAAACATGCTGCTAACATCTATCTGGCTGTACCCTGGAAAAGTTTGATGATTAGAAGCATCATGAAAAGTAGTCGAACATTAGATTGTAAAACATCTACATCTAGCTCAGCTCAATACCGATAATTTAAGTTTTGATAAGCCAATGAGGCTTCTTCGCGAGTTCCTGCTTGCAGAAGGATCTAAAATACATACATACAGATTGCAACTTGCAAGGTGGCTACTGGGGATGTCAGACCTGTCAACCAGTTTGACCCCAAAATAGGGAGAATAACATTTTTCAGGGCCGAAAAATAGGGAGAACAAGGGGAAAATAGGGAGGTTGGTAATTTTCAACTGAAATGTTATAAATACTCCTAAATAAGTATAGTCTACTTATGCAATACAGTGAGAGAATCATCCAATCAGTGTTTCTTGTTGTAGTTTACAGCAGCTCGCTTCGCTTTCTACAGGGTTTCTTTAGTAGGCTTCCATTTGAAACAGGGAACAGTGGACTCTGGGTACTGTGACTTCATGGCTAGTATGCTAGATAGAGTCCCATCAAGCTTGAGACTTAACCGACTGTCTGTCTTGTTCTTGCGATCTACACTGAATAGCCTTTCCTGTTCAGCATAGGACTAATTGTTGGCTATTTTCAGAAATGTCGCAAGTGATGAAACATTAAAAAACCGGGAGAATAGAATATGACACCGAGAGATTCGGGTAAAAACCCCGGAGTCTCCCGGTAAAACCGGGAGAGTTGACGGGTCTGGGATGTGTATCCTAGCACCTGGATGTGCAGATGACGATTCCACTGTTTCCCCCCACTCAGCATCTGTGCATTTTATTCCGGATATTAGTCTTGGACTTAATTATTTTAACTTTACACATAAAAAATTATAGAACATATTGAGAGACATAGTTGGTCAGACAGTTGTCCAGTTTAACTGTATGTCCATCTGTGTCTCTTTCTCAACGTGTTCTTCGGTGTTTTCATTTCAGTTAGCTGCTGAAGATCTTGCTAGGCTCTATCAACGAAACCCACCCTCCCCATCCCACAAGGTACTTTACACTGTAATTTACAGTATGTATATTGACAAATTAGAACCTAACGTTAGATTAAGAATAGACCTACGGCCAGGGTATGTTATGCTATAGCCTAGGCTAGTGTTTCTTTGTAAATTAATGTTTCACTTTTCGAAATAAATGCAATCACACCCACTGTACATGTTTCGTACAAAATATATACAAAGTATATTAATACCTACTCTAGTCAGTTGAGAATGAACAATGCTTTCCTTCGTTTATTCTTATGCTGCCTTGTATCAATGGCTGAGTATCTGCTGTGCCAATACTGCTAGTGCTGTAGTACGAGCATCCAGAATCAGTGATCGAGGTCCTTGACAAACAACTTTTATTCGTAAACAAACACACGTGCTGATTTTCTCAGTGAAGTCCAGCATAGGAACGCAGAGTTGAAGAGTTTTGTTATGACAATTTTCTGTCAAAATATTTTACCAAAAATCATGAAAAATTTAATACTACAGAAAATATACTACTGATATTGATTTCTTCTAATGAAAGTAGTCATAGTAAGTATTTCAACTGTCACCGAAGAGGAAAGAATTCTTACCTGGTCACATTACAGTAAGAGGTCACGGGGTCATTGTAAGTTCATGTTCACCATAGCCTAGCCGTCGACATGGAACCATTCCCAATTTCACTGTACATGTTCAACACGCACAGTCAGTAGTGTTCTTCACTTTTCGGTCTATGCACGTAGACAAATGGTACACACTGTGTACTGAAGGTAAAGACAACCTAACCCAAACTCCACAGCTTGAACTTGGAAGGAGCTGCTTGCGTCAACTTCATATCTTATTAAGTTGGTAGTCTATAAACTTCTCGAAAAGTCGCCAGTTCTTTACACAAGAACTAATAGAGATCTTCCACATTTCCTGCCATTGCCGTTGTTTACGTCACTCTTGTGCTCAAAATGGCCAGCCAACAGATGAAAATTGGGCACTATCTCCTGGGAGAAACCATCGGAATGGGTACTTTTGGCAAAGTAAAAAGTGAGTTTTCATTCCTAATGAGTACTACAGCTCAAGTTACTGTAGGACTTAAGTGAAACCTAAATTTAGCCCAGACCTAGGCTAGGCCTAAGTTCCTAACCTAGGGCCTAGACCTTTTGCAAGTTTATACAAGTATCAATATTTAGCAAGCACACAATATTGCAATGTAACTTGTAGTTGTAAGTGCTTTAGCCTGTGAAAGCATAGTTGGGCCTAGTATTGAAAAGCCAAGATGGAATAGGACTCCACACTTTGGACGGCTGTGTCACTCTGATATATATTTTGAACCAACAACAGTAATTCCAAAAAAAAAAATTCCACTGTACACGCTAGCCAAACTACATTCAAACTTAAGCCAATGCCTACCTGCCATTGTGACGGAAGTTATACCAGTTACTAATACTACAGTAATACTATTACCAGTGTTGTCATGGGAAGCGATACCTTATAATTTGTCACTGGGCCATAAGATTTTATAAAAATTTCACTGTGGCTTGCAAACAATAATAGCGGTAGGGCTATGGTCCAGCCAAAGGGAGGTTTGACCAGTCCAAAGTTAATGTTCTTTTCACTAAACCTACACATCGCTCCTACAGTCTACATTATAATATATTGCTGTTCTATTCACAGTACCTTCACATCTCTCCTACAGCATAGATTTTGGTCATTCTTTGTTATTTTGTTATGCTTATACGGACATCAAAAGTTGTTGTTTGGACAACCAAAAGTAAAACCTGGTTGTTGAACTTGTCGGCGGGACAACCAGAAAAGAAATCCCTAAAAAGTTGCCCCGATCTCCAATGTAAATTGTACAGCATTGTGTGAAATTTTCAGCCACTGTCATGCTTTTTTCCGTCCACAGTTGCCTCTCACATGGTCACGAACAATCGGGTCGCTGTGAAAATCATGAACCGTCAGAAGATTAAGAACCTGGATGTAGTCAGCAAGATAAAACGAGAAATTCAAAATTTGAAGCTCTTTCGTCATCCTCATATCATCAAGCTGTGAGCACCTTTACCGTTGTTTACAGACAGTAGCTTATGATGTTTTAGAGCTGCATTATGAGTTGGATTGAGCTAAACTAAGCCATGTAATGTTAACCCATATAATTGGACACCCCTCAAACTAACCTACGAGATCTACACTACTGCACGTGAATAGAGGACTTTGATCGCACTTATGTAGGGAACTACTCATCCACTATCCCATTGCACATTGCTAAAATGGTCAGATCTCTATAGAAGTGTAAAAGATGTGTTTGCAGTTTCATTACAAACAGGGACCATAGTATCTTTGTAGATACTAAAGTAATATTTGGGTTTGTTTGCAGTACCTGTACAATAGTCCCTCTCAATTGACGAGTGGTCAACAGGATAAAGATAATAGAAGATTTTACCCACCATTTTCAGTCTTGATAAACTTGCAGATCTTTGTTTAAAATCTATCCATGTTACTGAAAGCTTACACTTCTGTACTGTACATAATTCTGCAACTCTGATAAGAGTTAGGCAGCACAATGTGTACAGTACAAACTTAATTGCAAAGTCCTAATGAGTAATCACTATCTGGATAGATGACGATATCCTCAAATTGAATTTCAAAATGCCCACGTTTCTCGTTGCAAGTTTTGTAAAAATTTCATTTCTTCCACATTGAAGGCTGTAAATTCAAACATTTCTTTCCCAGATTTGTTTACAATTTTCTTTCCCAGATTGTTTACCATTTTCCAGTCGGTTTTCTGTCATATGTTTACCACTAAAGTCTTAAATATTTGTAAGTTTGTTTTTCCTTTTCCGCAGCTACCAAGTGATCAGTACACCTACGGACATCTTTATGGTCATGGAGTTTGTCTCAGGGGGAGAACTCTTTGATTACATCGTCAAACATGGCAAAGTAAGGGACTTGTCCATGTCAATGAATATTTATCAAGGTCAAATTAGCCATACTCATGCGCATAAATTAAGGTGAGGGTACACCCCTCTGGAAATTGACTCTCTCATGCAGAAGTTACACGGTGTCGTTGTCAAA
>KN894058.1:10446-29579 GCA_000934455.1 Apostichopus parvimensis
AACATGCTGATATCGAATTGTAACATGTTGATATCGAATTGGACACTTCACTTTCTTTTTCGACATTTATGGAACGTTTGGCTCTCCGTACCCATTGCTATTTCTCGAATGCAAGGAGAATGCAAATTTAAACTGCATTGGTCTAATAGAAACGAGGATGATTGCAAATGGAAACAAAGCCTTTTACATTAAGTTGAATACTTGTTACCTAACTATAACATGGACAGCTCTTTTTCTGGCATAAACAAATTATGAATGGTCAGACAGGAAAAAGTGTTTATAAAAATAAGCATTACGTCATCATGAGACAGTCATTAACAACAAACTGAAAAATATCTGAAATAGGTTATATACATGACTACAAGTGTCTTCCTTATTTCTACAAAAAGGGGAAGCATAAATAGTTCCCTGCTGTTTCCGGTATTATATATTGAAGAAAGTTGTCAGTTGACATATAAATATCCACTTCACAAACGAATATACCTACTTTGTGATAGAATGGTGTTGTGTACGACAAGTATAATTTCTATTTTAACCGGTGTAACCGGTTAGTAGCTGCTGTTAGTGGCTGCTAGCTTCCGACACGCCATATCCGACAATTTATCCTGTAGACGTGCGACCATCTGCGTATACATGTATATTCCATGTATCCCATTGCTATTTCTCGAATGCAAGGAGAATGCAAATTCAAACTGCATTGGCCTAATAGAAACGACGATGATTGCAAATGGAAACAAAGCCTTTTGCATTAAGAATACTTGTTCCCTAACTATAACATGGACAGCTCTTTTTCTGGCATAAACAAATTATGAATGGTCAGACAGGAAAAAGTGTTTATAAAAATAAGCATTACGTCATCATGAGACAGTCATTAACAACAAACTGAAAAATATCTGACGGTCAAGAGATTATTCTAACGTGAAACCTTGATCAAAGACTGGGTATTGTTACTCGGATGAGATACAAAGCGGGACGAAACATTGAAAACCTTATAAGCCATTCTTAGAATTGTATGTAACTGTAAGTTTAGTTGTGTGTTTAGTTCTGTTTAGACTATAGTAAGTAAACTTAGGCTAGGCCTTACATTTTACAAGTTACATATAGCAGTGGCATACATAGGCTTTTCACTGCGTGTAGTTTCAAGCCTAGGCTATTGTATTAAATTGTGATAAAACTTAACAAAGCAAGGCACAAGTTGAAATTTGGCCTTCGCAGGTAAAGTTAGCTCAAAGTTTAGAAGGTCAGTATGTGTACTTTGTACAACAACCCGCAGGTAGCGTGTTTACAACAGTAGCACTTACGAAAGTTACGATAATAGTTCGAATTAGGCTAGGGCCATATATGGTATTTACATGAATATATCTGCATAGAGAATGTAACAACCACCTAGTCTACAGTTATTGGCCTAACTTTAGAATCCGTACCATATGAATGGGAAAGGTTACTTCGAATCGGCAGAATAACAACTGTATAATCCGGTTAGGATTAGGAGAGAGAAGAACGGGAGGTGGAGATAGGGAGTGATTACATGAATGTGGGAGAGAGATAGTAAGCGGGATATTAACAGAAATAGTCGAATGTTACGGATTCTAAATTAGTACCCAGTTATTATTTATTGGGCAATCTCTCAATGAATCAGTAAGAAACATGTATCCTACATCTCTTACCACAAAATGCAGCAGTTAGTTAACCTTGGAAGCAAAGTGCAAATTACACTTTTGGTAAAGTTGCTCAGCAAGGACCCAACTTGTTCAGTATTCACATTACTTCTTTCAAACAATGTAACCTATCAAAGAACTTTATAATTAGAAAATAGAATGCTATTATATGTATAATAGCACAGGAGAGTATTTCTTATTTTATACAGCATACCACAATAGTTCCAGGACTGAAAATCCTACTTCTATGGGAGTGATATGTTCCTCAAAATGTAAAATATGAACTTTATATGGCTCAGATCACACATTGTAGATGTATACTAAAGTGGCCAGACTTCGCTGGGGACACATTTCCTGGATTCCATGTTCATAGAATCGGCTTGAAACGTTAGCTGTGATTGTTTAGAACAAAAAATAAAAGGCAACCACGGTCATTCAATAATTTCACAGCCTATAATTCACATCGTAAATTGTTTTACACTAAGCTGCATAGTGAGATTTTCAATTTCTTCATTGTTTTTTTTTGGGGGGGGGGGGGGACTTGAATATATTTTTTGACAAATTTTCTTGTTTCTGAATAAGCTGTGTAGAACCAACAAATCACTGAGAGGCAAGTGCTGTAAATTCCACCCATCCCTTTAAAACATACGTTGCAGGTGCAAACCCTTTGTATCAACCATCAGGGGATGAATATCATTAGGGGGCCTATAATTTCCTTGAATTTCCAGAATAAAATGTGGTCACCTTAAGGAATGCTAATTAGAGAAGTTACAGTAAATGGAATATTTACCAATGCTCAACTTCTGGCAATAAATATAGCCATGGCAATTAGAAGCTGGCTAAATGAGAGGGTTTATCTTAAATATGAAGGTTTGTTTTGTATTCTTATGAAGAAACTGAAAGCAATTTGTAATTGTTTATGTATAGAAACCACCACTAGACCATCATGGCAGAGGCTGCTCGTCCAGCTAGGGAGAGGTCAGCTGGCTCTGATCTGGAGGAGCAAACATACCAGTCTTTGAAGAAGAATCACGACAAAACACATGCAGATGTCAAACTTGCCCTCAATTATGATGAACAGGGACTCATCTCCAAAGCTATAGAGTTTTATCAAAGAGCTCTAAAGGCTATTGCTAAAGGCCTCTCTTTGAACTGCAATGGAGAAGGAACTGTCGGTAAGTTTTGGTTTTCTATTGATGATGAATTGTGAAGCAAAGATTATTATTGGTCAAAATCGAATTTCACGTTTTTTTTTTGTAGCTCAAGAGCTTGTAGTATATGCCTACAGTATATATTAAATAATACTGTGATGTTTCCTTGAGTAAGGATAAGTCAATCAAAATAAGTCACTTTCTGGCAACCATGTCTAGAGTTTCTAAGAACAATCTCTTGTGGCAGGGATTTCATTGAAATGTTGTTGTCTTCCTTGTGATTTTAACTTTGTATGCCACCAAAGAACTCATTTAAATCTATAAGAGGCGGAGAGCCATTGAGGTGCTTATTTCTGCTCATGGAAAATGACTAAGCTCCAGAGTTGAGTTTACAGGGAGGCTCCAATTCTCGCGGAGGTTGAAATTTGAGGCATCAAACTGAAATTCACCTTCAGGCTTGAACTCTGATACAAATTGTGATCAATTGATATGAACTTTTGTTGAAGAAAAAACAAGAACAAGAACAGAAACTAAACAAATGCGACTCATGGTGTCAACCCCTTTTCCATGAGAAATATCTTCAGCATCTGCAATCTTGAGAACTTTAATTTAATTTAATCTACATCCAAAAACATTTGATTACACATTAAAAACTTCATGTAAGTACTTCTTTCCTTTGGTTTATTGGTTACATGACACTTAATAAAAGTAATCTCAAACAGTGGCATAGCAAGAGGTTTTGGCGCCCGGGTGCAAGAGTAGAAAATTGCGCCCCCCCCCCACTACTGAAAGAAAAAAAAAAAATTTTCGTTATATTTTTCGGGCAAGTCGTTACAGCCTGCCCCCCCTAAATCAAATTGTGCTCCTACGCCTATGATAGTTCCACCTTTCGAAATCTACTGCCTTGGAACTGTATACTGAAATACCCGAAATTTCTGTGAGTAGTCATTACAGAATACAGAACAGAATAAAAAAAAAGAGAAAACGGTCGAAATGGACTGAAAAGAAATCACAATCTATAAATTTGCTAACAAAAACAGCTACATTCAGTTCAGATTCTTATTAGTAACTGGAAAATATTCATGCCTGACGATATACATCAATTTTGTCATGTTTTTCTAAAAAGTGCTTATTTTTTTTACTCTCATTCTCCCATTTCAGCGCCCCCCCTAAACCCGGCGCTCGGGGCACGCGCCCTCCCTTAACCCCCCTAGCTACGCCACTGGTCTCAAAGTAATGGCCAGCAGAGTTACTTCACTTGATCACGCAGTATTAAATTTGCAAGCCAGCAGTCAACGTCTCTACGATCATTTCAAAATATGTTGCCATTGTCACCATGTCAAAATAAATTGGCATATATATATATAAACTTACAGTATGTTCTGGTTGTTTACATGCCATCTCAACTATATGTGAAGTATATATGTTGCAGATTCAGCAATTCTTGTTTTTGCTTTTTTTGTAAGTAATTCTTTAAACATGTTGTTTATACAATATATTGTAAATCGTTCCATAGGAGATACGTGGGAGCAGGCAAGGAAATTACAAGACAAGATGCGGAAAACGGCTCATCAGATTAAATCGAGGTTGGAGGCACTGGAGCTCGATCTCACACCATACCCCCAACAAAATGGAGAACAAGGTCAAAGCAGAGAGGAAAGAGATTCTTCTTCTATGGGAAGAACTGCAGTAAATGCACACAGTAACAGCCAAGAGCAGCCTCCACCGTACGCGATGGACTCTGCTACTAATGGGTGGGGGCAAGCAGAGGCCAGGGAACTCAGCATGAACATGGCTATAGAGAGGGACCTGGATGAGCTAGGTCCACCCCCCTCATATGAACAAACGATGGAAGATGCGTATGAAGTATATGGTATTGACGAAGGCGTTCAAATATATTTTATCAGCTCTGCTGGTTTTGTCAGTGCCCCGAGTATGCCATCAAGTTTGAAGATTTACAAATTCCTGGACGAGGAGAGAGTGCGTGAAACGGGGCAGCCGCCAGCTTTCTTGCAGGTTGGAGAGTGGCTGTACCCACTGGTACCAGGTCAGTCACCGGCCCTCAGAAGCAATGACGGTGCTTATATCTTTCCAGATTGTGAATCAACAGACCAGGGTGCATGTGTTGGTATAGTTGTGCCCCCTAATCTTAGCAGGTGGGTGCTCATGTCTTATACAAACTTGCCTTTGCTTTTTGTTTCTCTATGTATTGTCTCTTCTTACTAAATAGCTTTTAGCCCAAAATTTGTGTTGTTTTCACAGTATAAGCAAGAGTGAAACACTGTGTGTGATGCGGAAAGACTGAAGCACTGCGTGGATATTGTAAGTGAACAAAACATCATGACGGAGTTACAAAAGGGAGCACAAAAGTTTTCACACATATTGCATTTCATTCTTAACAATGCCGCAAAAATGAAAATCTGTCTCACTCTTTGTCAGCCAAAAATTGTAAGATGAAGTTACCATTGTGACTGACTGTGGAGGTGTTGTTTAACTGATTTTTTTCCTTCATTTTTTCCTTCACTTGTGTAAAAAATATCGGTATCAAAGAACAGTTAAAACTGTCTTGTGTTGCAAGTGGAATAGTTGTCAACCATTACTATCAATAGACTCGTAAAACTATCAACATAGATTTACAATCTATCCTTTCATAACAGTTGGTTATCTTGGGGCCCTGATGTATAATGCCAGATAAATGACTCTCCCATAATGGAGTGTAATACCATCTGTGTGGATGTTTCAAATTACAAATAATGATACAATCGATCAATTCATAGATGTTCGTGGCAAGAGAAGTTCAATCGTTCGATATCTCTCTTTGGGAGGTCAATTCAACAAGTGTTTTCTTTAGTTGTTTATTGTTTTTGTTTTGTTTTGTGTTATGGTTTTCTGTGGTATCAGTCTTACGTCTTGTCTATTAATGATTTAGTGCAAAACTCAGAAATTTCCAAGAGACCATTAGAGAGCTGACCGCCTTGAGAGATCAATCTCCCGAGTCATCAAGAGAGGCTGAAAGAGCCGGTTCTGTGACTCCATCCGAGAGGACGAGGCCTGCGTCAGCCAAGGAAGAGACAATGGAGGTTGAAGATGAAGAAAAGGGGCAAGGAATCAGTACTACCATTGCAAAAGGAATTGAAACAGGTCAGAAAACTTACTCATAGCAGCTTTAAAAGCAAAATGCTTACACAGCAATCACACCCAGCACTTTATCTCAATATGTTTGCTAACTTTGTTTGTTATAAATTAAGGATTGCAATTCTATTTGGTCCAAATTGGTATGGAAAGAATAGATCTAATAAGTTACATTGATTTTGCTTAATAATTAGGTATATTATTTGCCTAGACTTCCTCTAACTGGTTCTGAAGTGTGTAGTAACGAATCAAACGTCTTGTGATGTTTAGTAAAATTTAATCAAACAAGTTTTATATATTGATCTATTAAATCCTTCTCTTGCAATATCTTCATTTAATATTAAACAATTGTTGACATTATTTAGGTGTGGATGTAATAGCTATTTCGATTAGCTTTTTTTTTTCTTCTTTTTTTGTTGTTGAAGTTTTTAAGAGTTAAATGCTACTTTGGTTTGTGACAGGTGCATCATGGCTAAGCTGGGGGTTGGGTAAAGGGGCAACTGCAGGTGGTCATCTCCTCAGCAAAGGGGCAGATAAACTCAAGAGGCATATCAGACCAGTGGAAGACCCAAAGGAGTTTGATGAAAAATATCAAAAAGGGGCACACTATGCCCGAAAAGTTACAGGTGGAGTTGTCACAGTAAGTATTGCATTGTTTACTGATGAGACTAGCTGTAGTTGGGTGATATGCCTCTTGGTGTTTAAGTCAGGTACTCTTATCCGAGTACCAAGTACTTTTCAAGTACTACATCACACATGGTGGTTTCCAATTAATACTTTGATGGTGCGTTTCAGGTAAGCAATGCAGCACTTGGTAACGCATTGCCATCACTTTGTAAATACCAATAGGCAGGTTATTGCTTTAGGTGATATGCATCTTGGTGTTTAATTCAAGTACTTTTATCTGAGCACCAAGTACTTTCGAGTACTACGTCACACATGGTGGTTTCCAATTAATTCTTTGATGTTGCGTTTCAGGTAAGCAATGCAGCACTTGGAAACTTTGTAACACATTGCCATCACTCTGTAAATAACAATAGGCAGGTTATTGCTACATCTAGCTATAATGACTATAAAATGTTTAATGACTACGCAGTACACTTTAACAGTTTTAAACTTCATAGCAGAGTAAAATTTTCAATTTGCTCTCATCCAATGTAATTGTATAGCATTGTGTCATGAATTATCATATAGATATGATTTTGCATGTGTGCTAATATTGTGCCAAAATATAAAGGTATTCCAAGGGTGCTTGTGAAGTTATTTAAAATAATCTCTGAAAATCACATCATCAATTTAAAACTTGCATCATCATACAATGAGGAAATATGTAACATATATAATTACATCAAGAAATCAGTTTCAGCACAAAGTAGCTTACCATGAGACAGAACTTTACCTGAAAAAACAGGGTAACACAAAAGAACATTGTCATTCTTACACATGTTTTTGCTTTTAAGATTATTATCAGAATTTATTTGCTTTTACATAATGTGAACATATATCTACCTATCAATTATGCTGTGTGATGCTGAAACTATATCAAAACTGTCAATTACACATGATGTACAAAGGAAACACAAAAGTGCAAATGAAGCAAAATATTAGGTTATTCTAGTATAATTTTATCTTCCTGGAATTATTCTACTTGTGTTTTGAGGTTTACGATTCTAAGTTTCTTCTTAAAAATATTCAAGTAAATATATATATGTTTGGATACTTATAAAAAGAAAAAAAATTACATTACATTTATCACGGATGTGCCCAGGATTTCCTGAGTACCGGGTATACTGGATGCCGTCGATTTTTGAAGGTGCTCAGATGCCAAATGCTGGCATTTGTGTAGCTTTTTAAGCACATACACTAGTTTTGCTAACAATTTACATTTTTAAAGTTTTTGTGTGATATATATTGTCAGGAATGTCGGGATTTTAGATGAAAATAGTGCTGGGCGGGATTCACGATTTTTAAGACAGTGCTGGGCGGTAATTTTTAGAGCTGGGCGGGGCCACCCAGTGTGGGCACATCCCTGATTTATGTCTGGTTGTTATTCCCAGGTGAGTGGTGTTGTTATTGATGGGCTATGCTACATGACTACCAAACTTGGAGAGGTTGCAGCTCCTGTCATCAGGGAGCAGACCGACAAACTCATCAAGAAGGGAGATGGAGGACAAGAGAATGGCAAATGGAGCAAAGCTTTAAATGGAGCTGCAGAAGTAGCAGTTAGTGGAATAGCAGGTTTGTCTATTAAATTTAAATTCATTTTAGTCTCGAGGATATCTTGCAAAAGTAAACGTTACCAAGAGTTGTGGTACTTTTGGAATCAGGTATGCCAAAATTTGCTGATTTTCACTTTACGTATATACTCCTCCTCTGTGGACAATTCATTGCTCCTTTAGTCTCCTCTTTGGTTAAGTTTCAGTAATATTTGGCTAAACCATAGTACCTTTTAAAAGGGATAATCTGGGTCGCTGAAGTTCATTGTTTAACGAAATTGCTAGCAATTTTTTTTTGGCAGCAGATTTTGGTTAAAACTACATCCTCATAGGATTTTGTATTTGTGGCGATACAATTTTTTTTACCAATCTGCTTCTAATTCTTGTGAATTCCTCAAGTGATGACCTCTTGCCTCCACTAAAACAATAGGCTTCATCACGATGGGATGAATAGCTGTGATTTGAATCTTAAATCTTTTATAGTTAGTACTAATTTTCAAGAGCTTTTGAAACATGTCAATTGTTAATTTGTTCAATTTTTAAGTTCTGTTTTATGTCTTTGCAGGAATTGGTGTTGTTTATACAGGGCTGGAGACAGCCGCTAAGACGTTGGCAAAGAGTATACATAGCTCTACGGTTGATGTTGTTCAACACAGGTAAGTCAGATTAGCCAGTAGAAATGGCAAGTTATCCTTATCGCTGAAAGCACATCAATCGACGTTAATTTAAAGCACCAAGAGAATAGATTGTGCTCTGTAGTTTTGGGCATTTTTAGTGGTTTTTCTTGGGATTTATTCACACTCTGATGGTAATTGTGGTTGTCAAATGCTAATTAAAACATATAAAATGACCACATACGTTTCTGACAAATTTGTTACTCAGCATTTAGTCAAAATTGGTACTTTATATAAACCAACAATTATCAAAGAAATTTGGAACTTTTTAAAAAAAAAAGTCACTAAATTTCTTGAATCACAGTTGATGGCAACTTGATCAACTTTAAATAGCAAGTGTCTGACAATTAATTAATGATGTAAAAAAAACAGAATTCAAATCAATCTCCTGCTTTAATACAGAAAAAGAGAGAGAGATCTACAATGCTTTAAAGTTATGTTAGAAATGTATATTGTTTCACCATTATTATTATTATTTTTTAATACAACAATCTTTTAAGGTGTCAAAAGACTTGGTAAGCAGAGTGCTTATTTCCCCGAAGACTGTCTAAAGGAAATTGAGAACGGAAGGATAATAAAAGAAATTAAAGCAAAAACAATTAAGAGAAATAGGAATAACAAACAAGTTTAGCAATAAGATAAACATTAAAATTCAGTGTACAAGAGTGTCACTTCTAAAATCAGCAAACATATCACTAATTTCATCAATTTCATCCATTTCATCCATAATATATCTGTAATTTCCATCGATGACGTAAGCATTCTAATGTTATCAGATTGTCACCTTGCCTCCACGATCATTCTTCTTCGGTTTTCTGTATTCTACACTCTGCTAGGTATGGTGATCCAGCGGCCAAACTGACCGATAACTCCATGGCAACGGTGGGCAATGTGGGTGTATCTGTGTATAACTTTAAACATCTCGGTGTTAAAGCTATAGCAAAGAGAACTGCGAAGGATACCGGGAAGGCACTCGCTAAGGAATATCAAGAGAAACCAGGAGCAGATAAATCAGACCTGAATCCTTCTTAAGGGAACAAGGCTTGTCAAAGTTATATAAAATATATCATTTTCTCATAGTTTTGGGCATTTTTGATGATGGTATCATTTCCATGAGGTACTTGTAAAGTAATAGCTAGCTGTGGCCATTCTGTGAGAAAGCTCTAAGAAATAGAGGAAGAAAATAATCCCACCAACTCAAATGAAATGAAATCTTGCTTATTATGTAGCAAGTGTTCTAGGAAACTTAACAGTTATTATCTCCTTGTATTAAGAAAGTGCAGTGGTTGGTAGCATATCCTGTACGTGACATTTGATTTTAAATCTGCTTGCTTATTTCAAATTTGGAGATATTTCATAACATTAAATATAGTAGTTAATCCTCTCACTTTCATGAGGAGTTTAGTCATCGAAATGTGAATTTTGATGCAATTAGTTTTCTTTCTTTGCGATGGACCCTTTGAATTCCAGTTTTCATAAATCCTTAGAAAGTCTTTTCTCTTTGTTCCAAAATAGTCAAAATGATGCAGAAGAATAGGCTTTTCTTCATTAGACTCTTTCTTCTAGGTTAATACATTGTGAAATTTGCCACTATGTGATGTAGCAAAGATATTTGAGTGGTAATTATTCAGTAATTTGCTGAAAGGTCAATGAAATTTCACGTTCAGTAGGCTACAGAGTTATCTTGAAAGCATTGCATGGATATTGGTATTAACACATTGTGCATGCCATAACCCTGCTTAAAGGCATTGAAGACTCGCCCTAAACCATGTGTTAACTTTCCGTTGCTTGCAAGTGAAGTTTTCTTCTTGTCACTACAAAATGCAGACAGTAATGAAACGTGATACCTTGTTATCTTTATCTGGACCTGAGATGTCCATCGCTGCTATGTACACTGTGTTGTGGGTATTGACCGTAGCTGCATGTATTGACTGTACAGACAGTAGCAAGCTGTGTGTGTAATTTCTGGGATCGATGGTGGTGTCTAACACTTCTGTTACACCTCATTCAAAACTAGGTCAGATTACCTGCATCAGACGTTTCTTGGTGCGCGAGTCTTCACTCCCTTTAAGCACTGGTGAAAGCTAGGAAAGTGAACATCGTTTTGTATTGCCTCAGGGTAATATACACCCAAAGTAATTGTAAAAAGAAAGAAAATATTGCAACATAAATGATAGGTATGTAAGAACCCTTGAATTTTGTTAACAAGTAGATTTCTCCTTGTAAAAGAGAATAAATAAAAGAAGAAGTGCAATTAAAATATAGAAATGTCAGCAAATGACCATATGAATCTATTATGAGGATGATAAACATAAAAGTTAAAGTCAACTTTGAAACTAATGTACTATTACATAACTTCAAAAAGGAATCAAAGTTGTGTAACAATGAAAGGTTTATTAGATAGCAGGCTGAACTTTATTATTTTGATTGGTTTGTAAATATAAAATATATTCTGAGAATTGAGGTTTTGCAATGGAACTCTTGTTTAAACTGGAATATAATTTCTGAGTAAATCAATTATTTTCTTATAAATGCCCATCAGTGCCATTTGAAAAATATCAATTCGTTGCTACCACTAATGGGTATTTAATAATTCGTTGCTACTAATTATTGTTGGAACCAATAAAAGAATATTTTTGTTTCAAATGGCACTATTAATGGGTTTTCTTAATTTTTGAATATATGTTAAGTATACTGTCATTTTGGGTTTTTGTCTTTCAACTGCAAATGCTACCACAAGTATTGGAGTGTACCTGACCATGCTATAGAGGTTTTATATGTTCTTAGGCTTTCTGGTCACTTCACCCAACAACCATTTCGCCCAACTGCCATTTCGCCCAACTAGCATGGTCATTTTGCCCAACCAGCCTGGTCATTTCTTTATTGGTTATTTCCAGGCTTGTTGAGTGAAATGACCAGGCTGGTTGGGCGAAATGGTAAGGTTGGGCAAAATGGCAGTTGCGCGAAATGGTTGTTGGGCGAAGTGACCAGCTTCCGTTCTTAGGTTTGGACATGGACCATTGTGGCTGTTCCATTTGGTTGTGATCTTCAGTGTAAAGAATGAATAGAAAATGAGAATAGAAAGTTTTGAAATCAAAAGGTGCCTCATGCAACTCTTCTGTTAATAATTGCAACTCCATGATTACTTTTTGAGGTGCCTATGGACAAAAGAATGACTTTAACTTGAAGAGAAGGATTCATAGTGGATTGTGCATGTAATGTATATTATTTTGGCAGGGTTGGTATGAGCCTATGAACCTCTTCTTATATTTTCTGTATAATAGTGTGTATTCAATTTAACTTGAAATTTTGGTCATCTTTGGAGCTACTCAGGTGAAGTAGCTATTATATGGGTATATCCGTGCACATTGTTACATCAAAAAGGGCAAAAATTTCATTTTCCATTCATTCAACTTTATGAGCTCTCATTTTCATAGAAACGGCATTGGAATGAGTTTTGTTGCATTGTTCTGTAAGAAGGTTTATATTGTCATATATTTATTGCATGTTACTTTGTTTTGTATTGTTTAACTATATGAGAATTTTGCAGGATACAAAATACTGAATTAAAAGGGAAGAAATTGCCATTTTCTTTTTTGTTTTGTTTTAATTTATTTTTGTTCAGTGATTACAAGGATAGACAGTTAATATGTAGCCTATATGTAATTTAAACAAATTATCAAGAAAGAAAGGAATCATTGAGTGTGTGTTGGGGGGGGGGGAGGGAGGGTGTATATTACATCGCTGTGGCCACATCTGGATCCTTGACTTAGCGTTTTGTAGCAAATTACTTCTTAGAAAAGAAATTGATTCATTCTTAAAGGCTGATAACATGCTGATGTTGAAGGCAATACAGACCTTTGATGACGAGTCATTAATAAACCATTTGGAAAGGCTTTTGAAGCGTCTTCATAGCATCGCATTGATTTACCTCAATTGCTTCGCCATCTGTTCTCATCAATGATTAACAAACAATTGATCTTACCCTTATTGGCTACTTTGATGCCTCTACAAGGTGATAAATGTCATTTACTTTTAGAGCGTATTACTCATAAAAGTCTGCTTTCGAAGTGTCTTCATAGCATTGCAATTAATTAACTTCAATTGTATAGACCTAAATGTATATTAATGTTACTATGGCCAACTTGTTTTACCTGAGATGAATGTAAGTGACAAGTGAGCTGGAACAGGAGGGACAGTTGAGGGGGCATATGACCCACCAATAATGTGGTTGTTCATCATGAGACTAATCTCACAAAAAATTACCTAAAAAGGCACAAAATATAGCACCATTTTGCATTTCAATCACACTTAATTTAGTAACTATTTTAGAAACGAATAACAATTATGTACCACTTGTCATCAATTTTGTCAGAAAGTGTAAATGCCTTTGAGAATTCACTTGACAGAGGTATTTCCTGCACTGTGAGAGACTGCTTTCTTTTGAGTTTATAAGGTTTGAGTTCTCGTTTTTTCGGGGTCATTTTGTGAGGACACTGCCCTTCCTGATCCTTTTCTTACTAAACTATATCAAGCCAATGATTCACTTGTCTAGAAGGTAAACAGTGAGCAGACGACAGTCATATCTTGCGCGATTTGCCCGGTTTGGTAATGGCGACGAAATCTCCTCGCTGGCACAGCTATATTTGGCAGTGCGCCCTCTGCCATATCTTATATCCAACTCTATGTAACCACCGTATCTTAGGTGGACCGACGTTTCGAAGACACGTACGGCCTTGAGGTAATGCTGTTTTTGCGAAAAACCAAGCATTGGGACAATAATTTAGCTAAGTTATTATGCTACTACACAGGAAGAGATGACAGCCTACTTTTAATGAATGATTATAATTTGAATAGTATAAAAATAGTACAAAACAATAGATCACCACGCCGAGAAATTTTCCAATAGTCACAGGAGTAACTTTACAAGCTTCAATATGGGCGTATATAAGAGTTGGATGGAACGTTGCGAGTTAGAAATCATCTGTGTGCTGTAAAAGTCATACCCGGTGTGAAGTTGTCAACAAATAACACTTTTGTAGCCATCTACCACGTGTCATCTCTAGTGAGTTGTTATACTCACCAAATAGCCGTGACAAATCTATATGTGAAAAGTAGCTTACTCAACATTCTTATCCACATCTCGTCATCTACCTGCTCTCTCACTCACATCAATCCATTACCCCTACCCTCTCCCCCTCCCCCACTTCATTCCCTCCACTCCCCAACTTTATTCCTTCCCTCCCCTCCCCAACTTCATTCTCTCCCCTCCCCATCCACCCACTTCATTCCCTCCAACAATCCACCCAAACCAAGACTCGAACGAACTTTCAATATCACCGTTGTTGTTATTAAAACGACATTTCGCAGTTATATAAACAAGACGCCCAAAATATGTTAGGTATTTGCTTCCGGTGACTGCTCGACTGCTAGTATACAGCTTAGTACCGAAGCAGGCTTTGGGGGAGTTCCCTGGCATGGCGCCATTTAATCGAGATCTCTAACCAACCAAAATGTTACAGTATTTCTTTGAACTGAAGAAAATATTGTAACTATTTCGTCAATTTCTTTAGCTCTGTGGAATTTCAGTCTTTGTTAAGGTTTGGATGTTCAATTAGTGGGATTACTTTCTGAATTGATGTGGAAGGTTTTAAGTATGGAGGGAGTGTGATTTTCCGTTTGAGTTGTATATACACAGGAAACTTGTCATCTTTGAAACAGGTGATAGTGTGACCACATGCACAAGACAACAGTTAGCTCTCAAATAAACCATTTATGAAGAAGTGTCACAAGTCTTGAGTTGAGAAGGATCCATTTTATATCAAATTTTCGCAATGACTGAAGCACAAACTGTGCAGCAGCCACCACCTAGAAAGGTAAGCATTTCGTAATTTCTTAGGTCATTAGGCTAGTATTGTTTAGCACACTAGTGATATTACTAGTGACAACGATTACATAATAACCGGCTACACTGCTACGGTGGGCAAGAGGGGTTAAACAACGGACTAGTTGAGCGAAATATCAACCAGTTTTTCCTCCAAAATCTCAGCGAACTGGGAAGAAATATATCTTACATTGCTATGAAATGCTAATCGAGAATTTTGAGGATGTAAACTGTAGAAGGTTCCAACCGTTGATCACAATGAATAAAACCTTTTGCATAGTTTGTCACAGTCATCTGTGAACTAAGATTTGAACTGTCGCCATACATAACTTCATGACGTGATTAAAATGGTGTATTATAGTACTTCAAACCTCAACCTCAAATGAGCATTGTCAAATAAGCAGATAAAACATGATTTAGTGTGGTCATTTATTATCTGCTGTTTTGTCTTAATGTAGGGTAACCACTGACATGACATTAAAATGGATTATACACTTTCAGAGTGGTTGAAAGCCATGTCAAGACCAGGGAACAATTATAACTGAGACCCATGTCATACACAGCATCAATATATGAAATGTACAGCATAATTGGTACAATACCATTACCAACCCATTTATGTGTTGGTATACTCTACATAACTGTGTTGGTGTTGTATGACAAATCTACTGTAATTTGATCTTACTAAACCATTTAGTGTCCAGAAAAAATTATACATTCCAAACATATATCAATCAGTTTGTTGTTAAACATTTTGATTAAATCAATGGCAATATTGCATCGCCACAATTTTTTTTGTTTTTGTGACAATCGTAATATTAAATTCTTGCTCAAGAAACTAGAAAACATGCCCTTACTTGGTTGCTATGTGCAGTTAGAGCCCTCGAATATCAATCTATGATTTACAATGTGTTCTAATTACCGTCAAATCATGTAAGCAGGTCAAAGTCTAAAGTGTAAATTACAATAGACAGTATGGAAATTATGTTTATTGCACAAATTGTACTGTAGCATTAGTAATTTTCATCATTGCAGTTCAAAGTCAACAACAAATTGTTATATCCACTGAAGTTACATTTATTAATAATAATAATACAGTGGATCGACTATATATAGCACCAAATTAGAAACAAGAAGTATAGCTGCTCTAGGAAATTAAAAAAACAAGTCAATCACAATCAAATGATCAAATAAAGAAATATGTCTTTAGGTAACTCTTACATGAGCATACAGGTTAAAGTACTCATATTTGAGCATATCTTCAGGACTTGAAATTGACTCTATGTTCCGCTTGTACTGCACAGGGTTGCCAGTTTTACTGTGACACAAGCTGCCAAATAAGTGGCGAATTGTGGTGAAAAAAAAACAAATGACATCGCTGTACATATAGCCACATCTGGACTCTTTGACTTAGCATTTTGTAGCAAATTACTTCTTAGAAAGAACCTTTGGCACATTCTTTAAGACTGATAACATGCTGATCTTGAAGGCAATACTGACAGCCTCTAGAGACATGAGCTATAAACTAAACCATTTGGAAAGGCTTTTGAAGCGTCTTCATAGCATCGCAATTAATTAAGCTCAATTGTATCGCCATCTGTTCTCATCAATGATTAACAACCAATTGTTCTTACCGTTATTGGCTGCTTTGATGCCTCTACAAGGTGATAAATGTCATTTACTTTTAGAGCGTATTACTCATAAAAGTCTGAATGGTTGAGCTATGTAGTATATCATGATAGATGTACATTGTACATAATACAAATAGATACTATGGAATTCATTATTCGTTTACCTGTATGTAATTACCATAAAATCAAGTTAGCTTGGTCAAAGTCTAAAAGCATAAACTACAACAGAGACAGTATGAAAATGTTAATTGCACATTAATGTACTGACAAAGCATTAGTAATTTTCATTATTGCAGTTCAAAAGTCAACACAAAAATGTTCCATTTTAGGCAATTAAATGCCAAACTGGCAACTCTGTTACTTAATTGTCTAACAACAAACAAGAAATGCTATTTGAGAGACTGCAACATGTTTGAGGTTACTTGGAAGTATGTCAACTGTATTAAATAACAAATCACTTTGCTGTTATATATGATTTCAAATAAACTTGAATTTTGGATTGTGATCCAGTTCTGTGAAGTAGTCACTCTATTTAATGTGGACAACACATAATGCCTCATATTATAGAATTCAGTTTTCAAGTGTCATTGAGAAAAGGAAACAAACATTCCCTTGTAATCAAAGATACACGTGAAGTGTTACTCAACTCGCTCTGATAAATGTGAGAGAATTAGTCTGGGACTCAAATTGCTTGTTGTTAAGACCTTAAGACCTACATCAGAATATCATTGACATTGTACTTCAAATTTAAGATAGTTTGCACCTCACAGTTGTGAGCTCATATAAACTCTGGGTATATCATGCTTTTAAATAAATGATAACAGTGATAAATGGAGTATTTGTTCCCTCACAATGTTTTTTTTAAAAGAAAAGTAGTCTATAATGATAGAGAAGAACTTTGTTGTTCTTTTCTATTATTTATTACATATATACTGTTCCTCTGAAATAAAAGCTGATGTACATGCTAATTACTACACAGGTAGTTTTCAATAACATGTTTTAAAAATTTACAGCTCAGATGAAGTCTTGCTGTTGAATAGTGTATTTATGTGGCGTCAGATTCTGGAATGTTTGACATACATCAAGAGCATTCTCTATTTGTCTGAACACCATAGTTTACCTGCATGATGCACAATGTTTGTCAGCATAAATCTGGAATCCCTTGCCAGGTCTTGCCTTGCTGTAACTTTGTAGACAGCTTTGATGCAGATGGGATTTGGAAGGCTTTTCTGACAGTTCAAAGAATATATAAAATGTTGGGAAAGTAATACTAGATACCCTACAGTATGTTATCCCAAGGAAAACCAGCTAGATTTCAACAAAAAGTTCTGCTAAACCTTCCGATCCGCTTATGCAACTCTCTTGAACATTGTTATGACAGCCACAAAGGAGCAACTTGAAAAATTTCTCAAAAGAAAATCAGTCTGATTCAGCAGTATACATAGATTGTATAAACCCCTTTGATACTTAACAGGTGAACATATCTAATTTTATGCAGATGTATCCATAATATGACAATTGTGGGAAAACAGTACTACCAAAAATGTTTTTTATTTCTTTCTGTATTCTCTTAAATGGTATGCTTTATAAATTATTAAATTAATTTGGTTAATATATTCTATTTTTAACCATGGCATTTCTACTGCACTACTGATTTGATAAATCAATTAAATGAATTGAGTTGCAGTAATCATGGAAATGAATTGTGGTGCATTTACAATGTGATATACACTATCGGTTTCTCTTTCGTAAAGGCATTCAATGAATGCATATAGTCCTACACTGTCACTCCTGTCAACATTTCCATTTATTTCTCACAAATAAAAGGGACTGTTATGTACAGTATCAGATTGCACAAATAATAAGACACAGTATATAGAGCATCAAATTCCACAGTTGAGGGGATAATTAAATATGTGTCAAGTTCCAATCAAAGGGACAAATTACTATAAAATTTACAGTATCAAGTTCCATAGTTCAAAGAATTTGAGGTACTGTACAAGTTCCACGTTCCTAGCCTGGCCACTATCAAGTGCTAACTGTGGAATGCTGAATATTAAAGGAATTATAGTGTAGCAAACAAGCAGTATCATCACCTGATGGTACCACAATTCATTAAAGACTGTCTTACTTAGATTACATCACTATGACAACTTGTGGACTCAAAGATGGGTCACAAACTTATGAGTGCCTAATAGGCCGTTCCCACGAACGCTTCCCTTGATATACCTGTCAAGGGGAGGGCAAACTGCTCCACTCTTTTTTCTGCGTGGGAACGGGGCGAGCCCGAGCTTGATCAAGCCCCTTGTGAGAGGTGGGGTTTGGACAGCTTAGCCCGGGTAAATGTTGTAAATAAATAATTGCCCAACCATTTTGTGTTAGGGATTAAATATTTCTTTTGGGTAAAGTGTGCAAACATTTTTTTCCAGAGTTGTTGGAACAATTTTACGAACACAAAGTCAGCATATCTGCTAGAATAATACTATTATTTTTAGGTTTCCATTTTATTTGCTTTCAGTTTGGAAACTATGAAAGTTTTTTTTTACTTGAAGGATTTGTTAAAGTAACCCACGCGACAAGTCGTACCACCCAAAATATTGCTTTTCAGACAGATAAATGATTTCCGTGCGCAATGCATTGACTTTTTCAAAGCTGATAGACGTCGGCTGTATCAGGAAAGTCCAGGTAGAAAATAGTACATGTGCACTGCTTGGATGATGTATGCACGTGCCGAAAACACTCACTGTCTAGCTGTCGATCTCTGCTCGTAGAATATAGTACCCTGTC
>KN894060.1:6865-17543 GCA_000934455.1 Apostichopus parvimensis
GGGGGGTTAAAACCCCCCAACCCCCCCTGTTTCTCCGCCCATGATTACAAGTGATTATATCTCTAACCGCGTCCGCTCCCCGTTCCCAAATTTCCACACTTTTAGTTACAGTACGCTTTCTGGAATATCAGCATCGTTGCTTTCTGTTCTTAACAATCTGATATAGCGCCTCATAACACGACTGTGGCTAAACTTCGAATGAAACCGTTGTCTGACTAGATTTGCTATCTTCAAATTGTTAGAATGTGCCTTGGAGATAACACACGCTTTAATCCTTGTTGATATTCTCAGCTTGCTCAGCGGGCATTGCAGTCTGTACTTCGTGTCGTGCATAGGCAGTTTACCTGGATTCCACGCAGTATTGGTCAGACGACAGTGAAGTTTTATATATTGTCCTTGAATATACACATCGAAGCTTGTATAAATTGACAAAATGTCGCTCAGATCACTTCCTATTCTCTTCATCAATCTCGGGGGTGAGATGTTGTACATACTGGATCAAAGATTACGGGCTCAAAACATCCCAGACGATAAAGCGAAGAAAGGTAATGGTTGTGCAGAAGACATAAGGCTAGTGGCAAAATAAGCCTTAGCCTAATTTTAATATAAATGCAAATGTTACTAGGCCTAGGCCTATTTAATTACTGAGGCCAAGATGAACTAACATATATTGTCCTGACGGCTAATGGTGCATATGCCTAGCCTAAGTTCATATTGGAAAATAATTTATTTAGGCCTAAATTTAGCTATGCTTAAGGCCTAGCCCAAGTAAAGCCTAACTTACACTAACAAGTAACAGGCTCAGTATTGAAAAGGGCAAATATTTAAGTCACAATGAAAGTTTTGGAAAACAATTTTTACATATGTATGGGAAATTGTGCAGTAGCCTAGTCCATTTACCACAGAACATGGTGGCACTTATTGTTCATGTAGTAAATACTGACATGGATCAGTGGCAGGGTGTGCTAATCTCAGGATTGCATTGCAGTCTCTTCAAATTCAAGACAAGATCCATGAACTTATGGCAAGGAAGAAGTTCCATCCGTCACATTGGCAGAATGCTTAAAGTCTTGGTTGGGTCGTGGCCTAAAAACTTTATAGAACGCAGCTTTACAGTATCATCTGTCGACTACTATTTGAAGGTAATCAAATGAACCCCAGTTTTCAAGACCATTGCAGCCTATCAAGCAGTGGTTTTGGAACAAAGGAGATGAACGCAAACACATTGATTACCCATTCCCCTATTTTTTCCCCTCTTGACTCTACTTTGTACTTTCTCATCGATCTCTGATGCCCATAACTGAACATAGTTCCCAGTGTCAATCTCCCCCCCCCCCCCCCATGCTTCTCCCTCTTCTAAATCTAAAGTCCACTATTTATGAAATCCATACATGTTTCTGGCTTATGTGTTTTAACTTTGAGTATTTGAAAACCTAGGACCATCGAAACAGTAGGAGACCTTCAAAATGCCTTCCATTAAAAGTATAGTATATGTACTAACCTTTCATGTCAACATTGGGGAAGGGGGAGGAGGGGTAATGTGAAAAACAATATTATCCCCAGATTCCCTACAGAAAGATATGGTCACATTAACAGGCAGAGTATGTTGTTAAATGCAGTGCTCAAGTACTGTACGCATTTTCATATATATTTTCAGTTATGAACGACATCATTGGCACAATGTTTAACAGACGTTTCATGGAAGAATTGTTTAAACCTCAAGATACCTACTCACGGAAGGCTATGAGAACAGTGTTTGACAGACTTGCGCATGCTTCTATCATGCGTTTGAACACGGCCAGTATGGATAAGGTAAGTCTTTAGAAAAATAAACTCTTGATCATGGTCAAGTCCAGTCCTGATCAGGTTATTAATAACTACGGAGACGCAGGCCATGACAAATTGTTTTAATACAACTCGCCGACTGGCGACCTAGGCTAAAATTCAACTCACCAAACGTTAAATTTACTTGCCATTATTTTGTTGCTAATTGTTTGTGTGATATAGGCCTGGGTAGTACGGCCTAACTAGGGCTATCATCATGTATAGTGTTAGTTGGTTACATTATTTAATTGGGGCTCGTCTAAAGTGTTTAAAACATATGTAAGAAAATTAAATAAAGTGAAAATTGTGAGCAAACTGTGAATGGTCTGTTGAATAATTATGAATGAAAACTTTTACAAAATTTATTATCTACCTTTGAATGTTTTTTTTTCTTTCTTTTTTTTTTGTGCTTAAAATGATGATTTAAGTTTATAAAAAATCTCAGAGAAATAATAAGTATATATACTGTATGCTGGTTGAAGAAGTGATCAAGTTTATTTAAGTTACACATAGCTGAGGTCAATTAGGGTCAATTAAGGTCTCATAAATTCAGTTAAAAATGCACACTTTCTCAAGATGTAAAATTTAATACAGTGCTGTATGTACTGTTAAACTTTAGTGTGCTGTACTTACAAGATTCGGCCATATAATATTACATATATCTTCGAATTACCCAAGATTCTGAAGGATAGGTACAGTACCTTGTGCAGTGAACACTCCTTCCACAATTTATGGATACTGTTAAAGTTAAAATTAATGTTAGCATTTTGGTCACATTTTTGAAATATTGCTCCTGAAAATCTTGATGAATACATACACAGCCTGGGTGTGTTCACGCCTGGCGGGTGGCTGCGCCCGGCAGTCCTGAATGCCGCCCAGCACAAACAGTATTTTAAACATTTCCATTCGGCACTTTTATTGATGATTAATTTAACAAGTTTTACCATTACCAAAACATGGGTGAATTCTTTGGCACAGAAGTTAGCGCCAGAACAGGAAAAAGATAGCACCATTTGCCATCTAAACATATTTTCATTTGCAAAAATTTTCCAAAGGGGAGGGGAAACCCACACCCCTGAGACCCCTCCCCCAGGACGTGGATCACAAATCCGCCCAGCACTCAATATTCCTGAGCACATCCCTGCATAGAGTGGCAGGGAATTTTTTATCCGGTATCGAATCGCAAGATGTTGTGAAATGCTACACAAGTGCAAAGATGCATTTTTTGTACATGTATGTTTTTGTCTTTTATTTGAGACAAAGTTTAAGTACCTTCAAAACTGCTAGACACACACACAAAAAAAAGAACAAAATTATTCCCTGATTAACCTTAGGGAAATAATTCATTTTATGTCATTGGATGTTATTTATTGGTATTAGAGGTATCATCAAGTGACTTCATCAAAATAAAACAGTGATTTCAGTTGTGGATGGGTCCTGTTTGCATCAGTAAGAAACAATAAGAAAGAGGAATGACATTTCTTTATCTGTTGTCCCGACATGACACCATTAATGGAACAATTTACTCATCCGAATAAAATGAAGACTCCATTACAGAACAAGCTACTGGGGCGGGATTTTAGACCGATATATTTCTTATTACAAACTCAGCCTGACTAATATGTATTATAGTTTCAAACATAGGCTTTGTAATCTCATTTTAATATAACTGTATTCTCAAAATCTAAACACCAGTTTCCTAGACTATCATTTAAATACCAAATCTATTTTCATAAAAGGAAGGCTTTTTCGGAATTGAAAATGAGAACATGACAGTATTTAATGTACATGAGGTCGTTGAACACCATTTTTTTAACTCTCTTTTATAACAATATTTCATAACAAACACCTTTGTCTGGGCCTCTTGGGTCTTACATGAATTGATTATTTGCACTGAACTGTTTACAGTATATCCCTAATTTGTTTACCTTTTCTTTCTTGGGTCATTGACTTCCACTTCTAAGTTTGCTCAATACTTGCATGCTAATTATAATACCTTTGATACGTCATATTCCACAAAAGGACGTTAACATCTTTTTTTCAATAATGTGTACAAAATGGCCGGCAATTTATACAGCTCTGCTCAGTGATTATGTAAATAAGGAAAATGAAAGCCGCTGAAATCCAGGTGCTTTTTATGTTGTTTACTTAAGTGCTTCACATACATCGTAAGTTTTTTTTTTTTTTATCGTTTTTTCTTCTTATTATTATTGATTTTAGCATGACTTGACATTTTGGAAGAATTTTTTTTTAATACTGTATAATAAACTACTGAACTCAATGAATATATTAAGACATGAGCAATCTTGTGGTTAAAATAATGTAATGTAACCATGGTAACTGAAACTATCTCAGCATACAATAACGTTTGGCAAGTACAGTATACAGTATATATTCTTGCCAAAGTGTGTGCTGACAATGTTTACAGTGACCAAACAATGAGAAATCTCACTTTCTCACAATCTGTAAGAAAAAAACTACTGAAGGAATCGGCAAAGTTTCAACGATCAATAAATCTATAACATTATGTGCACACGGCTGTTTAGTACAGTATGTTCCATGTTTGCACAGTCTAGTGTATCGCAGTGTGCAGTCTGTTTTTACACAACATGTTGGCAGGTAGTACGTATGGATGATATAGTCTTTTGTTACATCTAGAGTAAGTCTGTAATTCCTTGTATGGCATAAAGGCAATATTGAAGTGCTAGTTCCTTAAAAATCACTAGAATTAGGCCATCAAATTGAAAATATTGATTTGTTCAAAGTCTGCTTGTTAGACAAGCTGCTGTTACACTAGAACTGGATCTCGATGTCCCCAACATCCGGTCAGTGACGTTAGAGGATCGGAGTATGACTTAAGCGTTAGCACGTCTGGATCACTGTTTTATTATACCCTGGAGAGATAACATGGGCAGATAACAACAGTGGATCTGATCCGGAGCTAGTGTCAAAACATGCCAAAATCTCCAAAGTTATTACAAAAAGTGAAAAACAAAATGATTAAGAATGTTCTCAGAATCACCTAGCACTGCATTTTGAATGTCTTCAAAGCCAACTGGAAACTCGAAGACAAGGCTGTTGCCTTTGTAGATACTTTATATGTACACAAGAGCAGACATTGAGAGTAAATGTCGAGGCACTTAAAACAGATCATTAATCAATACTTACTTTGCTTACTCACTTACCTGTCTCCTCATAACTAATGTACTAAAGTATAAACGTTTAAGCAGCACATGACCAGGAACCTCGACAGTACAGGATTTAATTCATATCCATACACAATGACCCCTGGATTTATAATCCAGGGCTCTACTTAATGTCCACTTTTTGTCTACTTAAATACAGTAGGCAGAACTCAAGACTTTAAGATATATTTCCAAGAAAAGAGTATTTCTACTAATTCTATAGCTCTTTCAGTTTTCAAGAGCTGCGATCATCTCTGGGATGCTTAAATAAAGCCGAGAAGGTCGACTCCTCAGTCCATACCTACATGTTAATGTTACAAGTGTATCCATTGTGTTATAAATTGTAATAACGTTGTAACTCAACCAAAACATGTTCTTTTGACTTCATTATGACACTCAACATCATAATTTGATCTTTCCAGAGTTTTTATGGATTTTTTTTTTTTTTGGATAATTTTTTTTTTAAAGAAATTACTGTAAAGTACCTGCAGTATATATTATGCTATAGTAGCTGCAGCATAGTTTTGTTCAAACTATAAAGATTTCATACTGAATAATATGATAAAATGAAAAAATTGAAAATTGAAAAATAAATAAATATGGATAAATGAATATATAAGTGATTGTAGTAGTCCACTTTCTTTCTAAGAAAACAAATTACCAATTATTTTGCTCTTGGTTTCACTTCACGCAAATGGAAACTCATGACTTTGTGAATGTTTGCTCGCACAGGAATGTATTAGTCTAGATGTACAATGTAACTTTTCGTCCATACATATACCTTTAAGGCAACACTACACACTGCTCCCTCTAATTTTGGATGAGATTGTCAGCTTGCCATAGAAATGCAAGACCTATTAATCATTCAGTAGTCAATTTTGAGATTAATTTTTCTTCGAACTGTGTACATGCTTAGAATATTCTCATGAGGAAAGTTAACCAAAAAAATGGAGGCTTGACATTAAGAGTATTGAAAATGGAATTATATTTTCTAATCCTTTTACGATCAGCCCACCCCTAAAGAAGTTTTGAAAACCTCGCTCGTATTTGTTAAATTTGGCAACAACAGACAGCCTTCCTGCCTGAGGAGTCAAACGAGACTTCCATTAGAGAAATGCATTCTTATGTCTGACTGCCTGAAGTCTTGAATTTATGTAATATTATGTATTACGTATGAAATTATAAATTTAAATTTCTGATCCATTAAAACACTCTTTGAAGATGTGGTATTTGGGTTGAATGCTGTGTCTACGTGCCAAGGAAGAGAAAGTCGTGTAGGTTTTGTATGCGCTGAGGACTGTGGGTATTGAGGGAGGTGGGGGGAAGCATGTTCAGTATGTTTTATGGAAGATTACTTTAAGTTTTGTTTGGTGGCTTTGTTTCTGTAGTACTATAGCTTGTTACCATTGCATCATTATTAACATAATAATAATAACCAGTGAGTTATTTTTACGACGCTGAAGCAACCACAAATGTGGGAGAAACCCGCAAGGGCTTATGAATTTCAGCTTAAATTTTGGGTGGCTTCCAATTTGTACAGATTAACACAAATTTGGAATCTTTACAATTTAGAAAGTCACTTCAGATGGGAAAACCGTAGATTGCTCTTGGATGAAAAACCCACTTTACTATGACTCGGCCGGGTATCAAACCCGGGACCGCCTGATTGCTAAGCCTGATTGCTTCAAATGCCACCGCCTTTATCCACTAAGCCACAGCACCAGTAAATACATATATATCAGGGATCAACAAGCTTAGTTTGTAAGGGATCACAAACTTTAGCATCTATATACTCTACAATAAATCATCCTTTATATTTTATGACTTAGCTGGGAGGCAGACCACAATAAGCTTGTCGCTTGTCATCGTTGTTAATGTCAAAGTCTGGTAAGTTTTGGGATTTTTCTAGTGTTTCAAATTTCTTGTAACTGTTAGGCTAATTGCGGAAATAATTCATGTGATGTGATATATGTCGGATATGTCATGGTGACTGCTCAAACAAAATTAAACATCTCAGACCGATTTAAAATGACTGCAAAATGAAGGCTCTTGCATTAGACTCCACGTTGCTTATTGCACACAGAGTGTGAACCTGTTTAACAAGCTTCCCTAATTGGTCTGTGAATCACTGTAAGACTGTGTACATGCTGCCATATATGCCAATACAATAGATGACAAACGTTTCTGACATTCAACTGAAAAGTGAAAATTTATGATATATACAACAAATGATGACGGTTCTTTTAGCATTTAATCACAGTAGTAGTAAGTAATTAATGAGAATCCTAATTAGTTGGATATAAGTACTATATATACCAGTATATAGGTTTGAATGTGGGCAGATGCAGCTTAATTATTCAGTGTCTGATATACAGCTTAAATTGTTTAAGATTTCAAAGATCATCCAATGACTTTTGACAGACATTTTTCAGATTTTTTTTTTTTGGCCCTCCTTTTTTAATCTCTCAATTTGAAAGATATGTATCTATCTACGTAGATCTATAGATGCAAATTCTATGAATAGCATACCTTTAGGAATTGAGTTTGAAATCACCAAAAAGGTCTGTTCAACTGCAGAGTGTTACTTAAGATAATTACTGCAATTCACGACTGACCGTGTGTGTGTATTTGGCAACATACTTTAAAATATGTGAATTATTATGCTGCAGCTTGGTGCATTTATACATCACATATAATGTGAAATATTTGATGGCATATTGTGCATAATGTATGCATAACAAAGTCACAACGAAGTCTAGCTCTGTATCCTACATGTATGTATGGTAACTCAATGACTACTACATACATACATGTACACACACACACATACGCACACCCACCCATACACACAGACGCATGTACACGCGCACACCCATACATACATACTACTACACCCATACATACTACTACTACATACATATGATGTAAAACACAGTGTTGTTGCTAGCTCACAGTAGTTTGTCAATCTCTCCTCTATCTTAAAGCAGTATTATATTAAAAGTAATTAGTTCCAGGCTGTAAATACTTACAATCCCATAATGGATTGCCATTGTATGGCTGTGATATCCTGATTTCATTAATCCTTCCCCAAAATACTGATAAATCAATAACAGAAACTCTATCACATTTTTTTTTTTTGTGCCTTTACGATCGTTTTGAAAGTTTTTCAAGCTTGATAAGATCTCCACCATATATTAATGCACGATCAAGTTATTATACATAGCACGCATACTGTACATGTATTGGGACATGTATGAGAGCAGAATCATGAAACCTGTTAAAGTGCAAGGCTGCCGGATTAGTTTGCCAAATGAAGTTCTTCTCTTCAAGGCATTGTAACATAATAAACCCTGTGAATTATTATATAATTTGGTGCATTTAGACATGATCACATATTCTGTGTAATATTTGATGGTATTATGCACACTGTGAAAATCACATCAAAGTTTACCTCTAGTGTACCTGACATGCAATAAGTCAAAGCCTACATGTTTACTCAGGAGAGAGTAGAGAGTATTTGGCTTTCTATAACTTAGACTGATTGTTATGCGCTCCCCTACTTTAAAGCGGTGTATTAACATCGGCAAACTTTATTTTCTTCCAATGATATTCCATTGTAAATCGGTAACACCCCATATGTTTATTAACCCAACTTATATAGTATTCAAATGTCACAAATGAATTTGGGTTGGGGGGCGGGTGGGGGAAGGGTGGCTAGCACCAGAAATAACTTGAAGAGGAAGCTTTAAAATAATTGCTTTTCTTAAAAATCAAACAAGTACTTGTTGAGCATGAAGATCTTAGCATTAACAATTGATGTGATATTGTAGCACAAAAATATCTACTAAATCAAAATAATTTGTGAAGCCACTAAAAATTAAGGAAAATCAATCACGAAATGTGACAATTCCACTTCGAAAAAATAAAGAACCTGAAATGTTTGTAGTTTTTGATTAAGTTTCAACTGTTTTTGCATGTGAATAATTTGTCTATATCGGGGTCAAAGAATTGCCAAATTCTGAACAAAATGTATCAGTTTAAAGAGAGAGAGAGGAATATTGAAAAATGGCAAGTATTTAATGTGCACAGCAAAGTAATAAAAGTCTTTTTGGGGGTCGTGGATGTAGTCATAAGTTTAAATGATATTCCTTTATTGCCAACAAAGAGGCCTCTAGTTTTTGTATTGTTCAGGGAGTTTGAACAAATCTATACTGTGTTAAATTGTAAAGTTCAACTGACAACTTCAGTACAGTTTTTAGATGTAATTTTAACCAAATATCGAAAGTTAACCGGATTGTAAAGAAATTTCACTAAATATTGAGAATTTCATTAAAAAGTGTACAGTAACCCGAGGAGTAACGCACCTTAAATTAGTGAGAATTAGTAACATTCTCTGCTTCCCTACCACAGTGTACAGTACTTTGTATAGAAGAGTGGAAGCTGCCAACCTGTACAGTGAGACAGAAATGTGTGCAGTAGACGGTTTTACAATTTTAATTATGCACATGTATGGATGGGAAACCTGTGAGGTCACAGTTGCTGCACATTGACGAAGCAACCAATCAGCGAGTTGTTTCACCGTCATGTGATCATGCATCCACGAAGGGCATCGATCGGTTAAATTCAATTCATTATCACCAAGTTAGAAATAAGGGGAACCTTAACTACATTATTTAGATCTGAATTGTTATATAATGTAGGCTTAGGAATAACACATACAGTCCTGTTACATCTGACTTGTTGAATTGCATGGTGGAATTTGTGCTTGCAATTTCTTGTCATATATTTTTAGCATTATGAGCTATTTTACAAATATTTACCCTAAATCATATTTGTAAGGTAATTGACAAGAAGTAAACTTGTCATATTACTTTACCATGAAAGGTGCTCTATGATTATATTGTTTCCCTTACTTGGATTAAATGAAAAAAACTTACTCAAAACAATGGAGGCAGAGTAAATACATAAATTTTTGTTCTACACTTGCAGGTACAGTAAAATGTTAATGTGAGTTTTGAACAAAAATGGAGCAAATGTCTGCATTTTGTGATGAAAAAGTTTCCATGGTACCGTAACGTGTTGAAACTTGTTCACAGATGGAATGGTTTTGAGTATGTACCCAAAAGTGTTCACCTCCAATTCATAGCCCTACTGCCTGGTCTCTTTGAGGTCTCACAAAAGGGGGCCTAGCACACACACACACACACACACGCATGTTTGTATTTCATTCCAACCGAGGACCCCATTGTATTTTCCATTGTTCAAATCCACGTACCCTAACCTTAACAATACCCCATACAATAGAATTCTTCCGAGGACGTGGTGATTCTTTAGAAATCACAACCGAGGACCTGAAATTCTTTTCTTCAAGTCCTCGGTCAGATAGAAAAACAAACGCACACACACGCTCCCACACACACACACACACTTCTTTTCACTATCTGTACTGCTTTAACTTTCAACTGGTTGCCAGATTTCCACTCTTAAAATTTAACAGTCGTAAGGATCTGATTACATCTTCTGGGACGAAAACTACTTTCCGAGGGATATTATCTTTCAGTAAGATGTTTTCAAGATGTCATAATGAAGAGACCTGCAGAAGACACTTTCAAGAGGCTCTACAGTGATTTCACATTAATTTTCTTGAAAAGTGAGATAAATAAAGCCAC